>JAJIZL010082699.1:0-20926 GCA_023969395.1 Amblyomma maculatum | reverse complement strand
CATACATACATACATACATACATACATACATACATACATACATACATGTACACACAGACAAGAACGATGCTGCATTTGACAACTAATTAATAATACCTGCGTCCCTTTTATCTCACCTTCTTTCATGCACACCTAACTTCGTATTTCACTCTCCTTCCAGTATTCTCAAAATTCTTTCTCTTTCTTCAATAAGAGAACGGAAGGCTTACTGACACATATTGCTCACCAGCCTCAGTTATCGGCCAGTTATCTCTTCTGTCAACTTGTCCTGTATCTTTCTCAAAACCTGTACTTTTTGGTGGTCTGCTGCAAGCTTTTCTTTCTTGCATAAGCTACAGTCATTGCAGTGCACCAAAAGGTTGGCACCAAGCTACAATGGAAAGTACCAAAAAATAAAGAGCACTGCAGAATCCGCATTGGAATAATGCGAAAGCAGGGATGTTGCTGTTGGTTGCTTCTGGTTGCGTCTAGTTGCTTATGTTCACTTTCTGTTTACCGATTCTAATCTTTTGTACTTTCAAAACGTGCGCCAATCCCTTCCTATGACCTTTTTCGGCTCTACTTCTGTTTGCGCGAAGTCCTTTATGTCACGGCATTTCACTTCTTGTTTACCCATTTTAGTCTTTGGTACTTTCAAACTGCGCATCTATCTCTTCCTATGCCCTTTTTCGACTCTGCTCCCGGTTGCATGATGTCACATCATTGACGTCACAATAATTCACTTCTCGTTTACACATTTTAGTCTTCGGTACTTTTAGATTGAGCACCAATTTCTTTCTGTGCCCTTTTTTGGCTCTACTTCCGGCTGCATGCCTTGACGTCCCCCTAACTGACTGCCTTAATTAACTACTTTAGTATTTGGTACTTTAAAATTGCGCGCCAATCCTTCCTATATCCTTTACGGCTCGACTTCAGGTTGCGTAATGTCACATCCTTGAAGCCACCTTAACTGACTCAATTTTTAACTATTTTAGTATTTAATACATTAAAATTTGGCGCGAAACCCTTGACTAATGAGACCATTTCCGACTTTTCTTTTACATTTCTTGCCTCTAATTATTACCTAATTAACTTATTAGCATAACTTTTCGGACACAACATTACGTCATCCTGTATTGATTATACCACTAATTAACCTCTACCACTTCTCAGTTACTCCCTACTGTTGCGGACAGGATTTTTCTGACGCCGCCTGCGGACGCGGTCTGTGGACAGAAGTCTGTGAATATAGCGAAGTAATGCTTTCGCAATAATAAAATACTTCTTATAAATGCATACAGCTGTATATAAATGTTTGCACGCTGTGGTTGCGTGACCTAGATTCAACATGTTTCCTACATAGTGTCAATAGGTGTGTGCATATGTCGTCAAGAGATATGGTTTAATATTACTCTACACGGGAAACCAAAGCAGTACAAATGTGGAGCTCATTATGAGAGATATGGAAATGAAGCCAGCCGCCACGGACAGCAAGGGGAAACATAGGGGATATTTTTTACTTTTGATCAATGTGGATTGAGGCAATTATCGAGAAAACCATTACAAAGAAGAATAAAACATAACGTACTGCCAGGTGATACGAACCAATTACCTCCGAATTTCACGTCCGACTCTACCAACTCAGCTATGGTGGCGGCTGTTCAATCTTCCACTTCAACTTTTCTAACATTGCGGAAGCCTTTAATGTCTCATACTCCTCTTGTTCGGTCACGCTCTAGCTGTCAATCAATTGACTTCATCCTGATTTCAGAAAACAAAAATCCTGCCTCCAGTGGGAATCGAGCCTCCATCCTCCGTATCCCCAGCCAACCACACCACGGTCGCGATCATGGAAAGCTATCAAAATTCTACTTATCTACCGTGAGGTTGATAGCGATGGCGATGAGGCTGCAGTAAGTGACAATGTATATGGTGAGATTAGCGACGGTAATGACAGTGCATTTAGTTGATTAAGATAATGAGAGCCCACGTGGAGCACCCTGTGCACTAGAAACGCTCTCAGGCTTTCGCATTTCTGCAGCGTATATTCAATAGTGCTCTCAGAATTTTTCGTGTGTAGCTTATCCTTGAGAGAGTTCGCCAGCGCCGTCCTCCTCCACAGCAGCGCACATGGCTGTTGTTTCTTCTACTTTCTATTTTTTTGCATCCATGATAATATAATTTCACATTCATAAAAAAATAGAAAATATTTCAGCGCTTTCTTTAGTGTCAGCGGCCATTGGCGCCATATCTATGGTTTTATATCAGGAAAGTTAAGTGCCCTGCCAAGGCCTACTCCCGTTGTGGCCGACGCGTGATGGACTCACTGTTGACTGTTTTTCCGATGTGACACTGTCGACTGGGTCGCCAGGATTTTGTACGGGTCCCCTTGCGGAAGTGGATGCGAGAGCAGCCAGAGTGAATGCGATGCAAGTTGGAACTACGTCGTATGCTTTCAGTGCTTGTTCCCTTGTGTCACTCTGCACAAACCAACAACGCCAAAATAACCTGTACAATATGCTTAACATTCAATAAGCAAAATAAGGTCACGGATATGCTTTATGAATAAACTACCCCAAACTATGATCTCTTTTGCTAACTTTTGGAAGGAGTTGATATTTTCCGGAGACTTCAGAATACATGGGAATAGTTTACCCCAGTAGAGTCGACAATAATATTCCGCTTCTTGGAACATACTGCTAAGTTTGAATTTAATATAGAACGCTAAAGGTAGAATAGTCGCGCTTTTGTCAGGTCGTGGTACAACGAGTGCAGACGAATCGATGATTTCATTCCGCAAACTTGTGAACTGCGTGCTACTCATACATAAGATCAGAGATGAAATTGACTTTAATACATGGTGCACGATTCACCATCATCATCATCCTGACTGTACCCACTGCAGGGTGAAGGCCTCTCCCATATTTCTCCACTTACCCCGGTTCTGTGCTAGCTGCATCCAATTGACCCCTGCGAAGTTCTTAACCTCATCCGCCCACCTAACTTTCTGCCGCCCCCTGCTACGCTTTCCTTCGAATCCAGTTTGTTACCCTAAGCGATCATCGGTTATCCTCTCTTCGCACTACATGTCCTTCCCATGCCCATTTCTTTTTCTTAATTTCCACTACAATGTCGGTACCTTGAGTTATTTCTCTGACCAATTCTACACGCTTCCTATCTCTTAATGTTACTCCTACCATTTTTCGTTCCATAGCCCTCTGGGTTGTCCTCAACAATGCGTGGATGCTGCGAAGTGCTGGGCAAATTGACATCTTTTTGGAAAGGACAGGCTAGTACGACGACTTTCAGACGATATGCGAAGGTTATTGAATGGAATGCTTCAAAAGACCTTGCAATATAAGAAAGCAGGTAACCACTACGACACAATATAATGGCGTACTTCCGGCACTAAAACAGTCTAAACTGCCTGTGTCAGTAAAGGCACACAGCGGTTGCAGGCGTCGGCAATGGCTCAGACTTCTGAAATGTTAACTAGAAAAGCTTCGTTAAATGAAAGAAATAATCGTGATGCTTCCCATGGTAGTGGGTATAATGAGCACTAATTTGTTCATACTGAAATATTTCCGCTTTTGGTCTTAATTTGGTCTTCACAATATGTAAGCGACGATTGCAGTTCCCTCTGGCATGAATAAACGATGCCTAGTGCTCTTAGGAAGTCAAATCGAACTTCACCATCCTTTACACCTGATCATTCGCGGTACATGTGATCATTCGCGAGGCGCGAACATGCTTCTGCATAATTGCGCCTCTCGCGGTCCGCATACATACTTTGTTCACACCACGAGGCTCCGCTACCGTTACCCTTATGGGCCCCTAGAAATCTAACTGAGGCACCACGCCCAAGCTGACGTCTATATACCACAGCTGCGCTCTTGAGAAAAGTTCTACGAAGCAATAACTTTACATACACACTCTTCAAATCGAATACAAATCTCACACTTTGTCATTAGAATCATAAAATATTTCCCATAATATTTGATAATACATGAGATCGTGTGTGTGAGATTGTATGAGAAAACGGGTGTGAGGATACTGCCTCAAAAAACTGTTTTCAACACGGGGTGCCGCATCTCTGCGAATACATCCGCAATATCGGTCGGGGCGTCATTCCAAGCCATTAAGAGGCACGCCAAGTCGTTCTCCGGTATCTTGCTGCGAGAAGTCACCCTACCTAATGACGAAATTGGAACAAAAGTGGGAGACAAGAAGTAGATATTGCTTCTGCGGATGACGGACCCTTTCCTTGAAACCTTCCTTTTCATTTTGGTGCGTTTAGGCTTTCGTAAGGCTTTATGCAACATGACCTGCAAAAAATAACTACAACCGCAGAGCGCAATGACTAAAATGGTAGGTACAGCATGGCGCGGAAAGGCGCCAAAAAAAAAGAGATGGTCATGTTTAGGCGCGTTAGTTTCTAATCCAAGTGAAATGTCCCATGGATTCGCGACTTCCCGTCTAACACTTCATTTCCGCGGGCCCATTCGACACAAGAGGTAAGAAGGGGACGAGAAGGTGATTATCATTCCCCATTCAATTTTTTGATGTGGTTGAAATTGAAGCTGGGAGCACGAGGGCGAAACTCGCATGGGCATCGCATAAGCGCTGTTGGTGTCTTCGGGAGCCAATCATATGCGTCCAGCGCTAGTGCAGGATACGGCGGGGAGGTCCATACTGCCTGGATACTGGGCGACGCGACGATGAGCCAGCTTCTCTCAACTCCGTGCAAAGACCTAAAGCCCCGATTTGCCGAAATATTCGTGACAAAAGAACTGTCCCTGTTGAGGCACATCGGTATGGTGCATGAGTTTGATATCGGTACGCGGAGCATAAACGACATACGCACCTAAAAGATGCCATTACCGACTCCACCGCTAACATGTTCCGGCGTGAATCTTTAAAAGCGTTTTAAAAGTTTTAAAAATGAATAAGGGGTCGTTGAGAAACAAGAATTTGTTAAAAAGAGCGCATCAAGGACGTGTTTTGTATTTCCTGGTGGCTTTGCCCTGAAATTGTTTTTCATTTCGCAGTCCATATCGGCCCGCCGTGGTGGCTTTGTGGCTGAAGCGATAGACGCCTGAGCGAGAGGACTAGTGTTTAGACATGATAAGCTCCACTACCTCATTATGAGGAACCACCATTGTGAAAATTATTAAGCGCACATCTTAGCTGCCTTTTCAGATGAATTCTTTTCAAATATTGCAAATATGTGAACCTTGGTATTTGTTTGTTCACTATGAAACAGGAGGCAAACGCTGAACTAGCATATTTGCTTAGCCTCGCTAATAGAGTGAGCGTGAATCTCCTATATTTGTCTAATCTCGCTTTACCGCCACGGTTAGAAGATCATGCGGAGGGTGAAACCCTTCACATTTAGAGCGAGCACTCTGTCAATTGCTACAGTGCGAAATATTAATTCGGGCGCTGTCCAATTTAACGCGAAACGCACACGTAAGCCTGAAGAAATGATTAATGAGCAAGCTATACATTGACAAAGCCGCGGTGTCAATTCGCATCAAGTTTAGCATCGCTTAGGATCTGCCATCTCTCAATACACCAACTGCGTCATGTATCTACCGCTGCTCTTTATAGAAGAGCAGCATGAACTGTAAGAATGCATAAATGTTAAGCCTGGGGTGCCTCTTTTGCAAAAATGGGCTCGTTGTCTTATTTTATGGAGTTTAGTTGAGCCTTTGCGATGCGCATCAGAACATAAATATCTCGCTGTAAGGGGGTATTGTTCTGTGGCCTACAGAAATTGTATCGTATTCTGACAGTTCTGTTGCCTGGCCCTGCATAGAACTCTAATATTCTGTAACTCGTAAATGGTGCTCAAAACTTCTATGTGTAAACATTGCTTTTAAACATCTTCACATATAAGCAAAAATTAGGTTTCAAGGAAAATGACCTTGTTTTTTATTACTGAGTAAAATGTTCCATGCAGGTGTAGAAGGCATAGTCGCTGACCTTAACATTATGCGCTGCCTCGATCTCTTGCTTGATGCTTGCCTTCGTGAGACCCAAGCGCCCACCAATCTATGAATGGTACCGGGCATATTAAAAGCCCTGCGCATTCCTTATTGACTGTTGTTTAAGCAAAGCCCGCATGCATCTAGTTTTGCTGCTAATCAATTATGAATCCTCCCTGCAGTATACGTGCGGCCCAGCTATTGCTGAATTTACCGCTCCCCGAAATATGGCATCATATCTAACAGATTTACGGGCATAACAACTTAGTTTCTTCAGGAAATTATGCAGTGTCCTTGAAGTTCCATTGCCTAAGTTATATGCGGATTCATCTAGCACTCAGAAGCCAGCGCCACCCCAGTACTGGCTTCCCAGAAGGCCCCTCAATGTAATTGGCAGCTACATATAGTATAATTGGCAACCACGCCGTGGTGGAGCAGGAATAATGCACTCAACTTTGTGCCCAAGGATGCGGGATCGAATCCCGCATCCCGGTCGCGGCGGCCCTTTTCGAAATAGGTGAAGAGCTAACCCACGTGCCTTGTACGATGTCAGCGCACGTTAAAAAAACACCAGGCTACCGAATTTTTCGCAGTCCTTACTAAAGGCATCTCTCACAGCCTCAAGAAGACGAAAGACAAGGAGCTGTCGAGCTTTTCCCGCTCGCGTCCGCGATAGCTTCTTTTGTTTTCGAACTAGATCTCTACATATTTACTTAGATTCCCAGTATTGCAAGCTCCTGATATGCCTGTGGCGGTTGCAAGCCCGCCACTGCCACACCCTGGATCGTCAGCTGCGTGTCCTTCTGACGTCGCGGCAGACCCATCTCTGCAGACTGTGTCAGCTCTGGAAGTATATCACCAACCATCTCAACCTTGGTGTCGCACGGCCAGATACTATCATTAGATATTTCAGGACCCTCGTCAATTGACACTCGTCACCAACGCGCCCCTGATACTTGCAACTAAAGCCGCTATCTGCCGTTACCTGCGGGTCAGGATGATTTTCCTGATAGCTCAGATTTGTCGTCTGCCATCCCCTATATGGTACTTCTGCGAAGTATGCAGAAGAGCCAGATTTATTGAGTTGCCTTCGATGCGTCTCACAGCTCGAGGTGGTCACTTGCATGTGCCAATGCATTCAACCCTACTTGCTCCGATCCCCATCAAACCAGTCGATGCAAGATACAGTATTACTCACTTTAATTCTCTGGCAACGAGGCCGAGGCAAGCGTCTGAATCTCTGGCTCCAATGCCGCCCTTAAAGTTTGTCCAAACGAGTGGCCTAATCTGCCGCGGTCGCTACTGAGCGCTTCTTTCAAATACGATCAATAGCAGCAATTGCTGTGCTAGCATACGAGCCTAGGCTAAACAACTACGGCGTAGGAGACCAGTGGTGTGCCCCTGAGTCTTTCTCAAGATGTCTACTTCGCGCTAGTGCAGAGAGCTCTGCGAAATTCTGCACGCCTTCTAGAAGGAAATTCAGATATCTGCATTATTTTTTTTTGTGACAGAATCTGCGCCGAATTGCGTTATCTGGTATAATTACGATACTATGTACCGGTACGGACAAAAGTAAACGGAGCTTGCTATGTTTCTTTTAAACTTTTTCGCACGTTGCATAATTGAAACTGGCAGTCATGGTATGTACGAACCGGTTGTAGATGCCGGTGCCCTTTCACTTTGACAGATATTCATACCTTATCCCAGGTGCTGAAGGAATGATTGTAATTTAAAGCGTGCTCCGTTTACTTATGTACTCGTCTGTACGTGACTACATTGCCGACTAGCCTTGCGCTGTCTTCATTGTGGTGTATATCACGACCGAACCACAATACCAAGTGACAACCCAATTTTCGCAACTGAGGATAGCAACATGAGGCAACATTTTCCCACTGTATGGCCTACCAAAAGAAGCCATCAGACGTGCAACAATACCTTCTGCAAATCAGCAAAAGCTGCTTTTATTGAGCAAAATGAAACCAGGTGTAGTCGCAAACAGAATTCATCACCGCGGAAGAAAGCGCCTAAATAGTGAGAAACAGATATTGCCAGTTTTTCATCAATTGATAATGTGGTTGAATTCTAACCTCTTCCGCAGCAGCAAGTAGTTAGCGATTATCTGTACCGAGCGCAAAATTAGTACGGCACAGCGGCCTCATTCTCAGTGTGCACCCCGCAGCCACTCATGCGAAACATCTATTCGCCCAAACGATGAATGTTCCAGTTATCCGCTGCGCGCTCTTTTTGAGGCTGTCGCACTTCTCTTACATACCAGTCTCCTCACCAGTGGCAAAAACCATCCTTACAATTCCTCATTTCATCTGACCTCTCGCAAAATAGCGGTAGCAGCCAGTCGACCGACCTCTACCCGGCGTACAATTATCCCAAATATGGCCACCATCTTTTAATGGAATGCCTACAGCACCGTCACCACCTATCGGAATTTCAACACTTTGTCTTCAAGCGTTGTTTTAGTATAACTGGTCTACCAGAATCTCGACTCAGTACTACAATCTGTCATTCAGGGTACATGGCACTGCAATCAACTACTGGTATACAGACCACAGTAAAGTTCTTCTGGCTGCCCGGAAGGCGCCACATTCATCCCTCATCCCAAACCACGCGATCAACATAATTAGCACGTTGCAGCCAGCGTGTGATGCATAAACATGCAGTTTACAGTAACTCTTCAATACATACAATGTCGTGCTAATTTTGATATTGAACGAGTGCAGGATATTGTGCGCCGTAATCCCGTGCCACGCGTCTTAACGGCAGAATTAAACGCACCTTAGAGAGGCGTCTGAAGGTCTGCAGCTAGTTTAAACCAGATAAAATATTTCAACTACGGCCGAGCAACTTACTATCAAGAGAAAGGTCCAGTGCGCTTGACCTCTCTATGACAGCTGCCAATCTGTCAGCTTCAACATCCTAGTCTGTTGACATCGAGACTTATGGCAGTGATCGCCTACCTACATAAATTGCGGTTAGGGGGCTATTCGCTCGGTTCCCAGCTAAAAGTCCGTGCGTGTTATGCCTGTCCTTATACCTGACAAGCCATCATTTGGCTTAACACGTATCGTCCATTTCCATTGTTAAGCTGCGTCAGAAACTTCATGGAGAAATGGTCCATTCACGTCTTACCTGGGACCTGAAAAAATTGGAATTTACCCCCCGGCAATGTCTGGCTTCCGAAACGTCCAATGCATAATAGACAACGTTGATGCGCTTGCCAGTTGTGCTAGGCTCATCAAAGCCATACCCAATGCGGTATTGTTTGACCTAAATAGAGCTTTATATACTGTCATGCATGAGGTTATTGATTCAGGCTTACATTCAGTTAACATTGGTGAACGAATGTATAACCGGCTGTGCGATTACATACATAACAAGACGCTTTACATGTCAGCAAAACAAGGTGACAAATTCCTACGTCATGCGTCTCGTGGCGTTCCTCAAGGAGGGATTTTAGGTCATGCCCTCTGCAATAATTCTCTTGTTCGTATGCGCAGTTGCTTGTCATCTACTGGTAAATGTTCTCTCCTTGGAGACTTCCTGTGATGCTCCGCACAAAATAGACGCATTGTGCACGCAAGACTGCAAAAAAACAATAGGCTGTACTGCACAACGTTACTAGATAGGATCAGTTTCAAACCTCCGCTGTGTTGCGCGGAACCACCGCCGGTTCTCGTTTTAGTGGCGCTGCCGTCGAATCCGGCTTCTCGGTGTGCCACGGCCACACTGAGAAGTGTGTTGCTGTGGGTGAAGATAATGCGGCCACGGCAAGTGCGTGTACAGACATGCACATTCACAGCATCAGTAAAATATCCTCCCTAGTGGATTCAGTAAATACGCTGCGCGTCTGCCAAGGGTGCACTGTTGTCAAGAGTGGTTCCCAAATGTGTGAAACTGTTTCATGCAGACAATATGTGTTCGATGCCGCACACAAAAAAACAGGAAAGTTAAGGAAACGTGCCAGAAGAAAGAGAGCCTGGCGTTCACGAAGAAGAAGATCAAGAACCTTCAAAAAAAAAAAGGCCCTCATAGCTAGCGGCTACCAGAGCTTCCTTTGTGAAGAATATAAACACTTTAAAGGAGCAGCAGAAGAACGAGCGTTCTGAGGTGATGAAGAAAGGATTGAACTCGTTACCTCCACTGCAGCAAGTGGCCTTTGAAAACTCTTTAAGGCAAGTTGAAGAAAAACGACCGTAGGAGATAAGATACACACGAGTGTGGATCATGAACTGCTTGCTACGCATTGCCAGTCCCAAGGCATACAATTTGTTCCGCAGCATGAAGCGGATTGCACTACAAACGTGTAGCTACTTAAACCAAATTATTTCAGGTGTGCCATGTGAGTATGGCTACAATCAAATAGCCCTGGAAACAGTCCAAACATTCTTTAAAGAGCTGCCTAGTGTATTATCTCATTACACTCATGCATTTTTATGCAAAGTTTCTATATCAGCAAAAGAACCAGAGCGTGCAAGTGAAGGCAGCAAGGAAGAAGGCAAAATTGCTTTAGAGGCATTTTAGCCTAAATGTGAGCTAGGTGAGTTCAATATATTTTGAATAAGAGAAAAAAAACCTCGTGTACTTTCATGGCATGACAGTAAGTTAACAGTGAATGCATTCCAACCACATATTTCCCCAATAAGGCACAAACCATGAAAATGTAAATAGCTGCGTCGGGCGAAGCGCGCTATGCGCATAGAAGATGTGCACCTCTTTTTTTCTGTCATGCTGCAGTGGCGTATGGAAGTGTAAGAAATGTGGTATTTATGGTAAGCAGCGAGATTAAGATTTACAGCCTACGAAATAAGATGCTTTGTTACTTTTGTAACTCTAAAAGGTAAGTGCGTCAGAAGCACGATAGCAACGTGCGGCCACGCACGGCGGTGAGCGGCAGTCGGCTGGAGCCATGGAGCCGAATGTGAAGGTTCCGCCACCTGGAAGCAGGCGCAGAAATGGAGACGCCGCCGATGCATGGGAAGACAGGGGAGTTTTGAAACTGGCCCTATCTAGTAACGTTGGTACTGCATTTCTCTAAAAAGCAAGGGGTTGCTATATCTCCAGAGAAGTACGCAGCAATCTCACTTTCACGGCATGATCTTTGCCATTCCGTGCTGATGGCTGTTAGCATCCTTACACCATTGTCACCTTTGACAAGTCTCTTTATGGTCATCACACGTCCAACAGCTTAAGATAAAACTCTCCTCATACGTGTCTATATTTTATTTTCTTTAATCAACCAAAACTGGCTGCTCTACGTATTCTTTATATGACTTTATGGAGCACTTTATGAAGTCCTTCTTAAAAACATTAGGGACACTTGAGGTCTGCCCATAACGGTATGAAGGGACAGTGATAAATGCTTATATTTACCGGATTAATTTACATGTTTTTTTTTTCACATACCTAAATTTTGTTCCTCGCTTAATCTGGTTTGGTTTGTGGGGTTTAACGTCGCAAAAAGACTCAGGCTATGAGAGACGACAAAACCTCGCTAAATCAGCAATATTTATTTCCACCTCTAATATCCCACACATACTAATTAGCATGCAGCAAGCTACATCATTACACGAATTTCCACCCGACACAAATATAGAGTTCCACTTTTACCAAGGCTAGCATGGACTAGGGGCAGTCGGTCTAAGTTGGGATCGCAGAGTCCTTGAGGTCTCAATTATGGTTTCAACATCCCATCTCAGTTACAATCACGAGTTCGCGGTGCGTCTGAACTCCGCCGTGTAATATGGTCCTGTGACGTCAGGAAGCGTGACAACCTGTCAATGCAACTCCAAGGCAACTTGCCTCTGCCACCTGCCAAATGTATTCTGGTGATTTTGTGCGCGCACTGCCGACGCTGACGTCGACAACGGCTCGTTATATCGGTCTACAGTGACACATTTAGATGTAGAAGGCATGCCGAGATTACCAAAATGTTGAAAGGGTTCGCCAGTGCCGCCGTTTTTAGCTGTGCCAAGCTGTCGTCCAGCACACCAGGTGGCACCACAGTTACCGCTTTCGCAGTGCGAGCCCTGCGTAAAGAAATTTTTTGTCGCCATGCAATATCGTGAAAGTTCGGAGAAGTTGTTTCCACCGTTAGCCCCATATCTGCGCCGGACATTCCTTGAGTATATTCACGTCTCTTATGAGCTACTACCGGCGACGCTGTGGTAGAAGCCATGCTGCGATAGAATTGGAGATAATTATGTCTCGATCATTCTTGACGTCAACGCCTGAGACTGAGTGATACGTGTTACTGTCTACAACATTAATTTTGAAAACGAGAAACCCGACTGTGTGGCTTGAACACGTTGGGTTTTCGGTAAGGAGGAACTAATGCACGTAAGAGAGCAGGATGATTTGTTAATCATCAACAAATAACTCATAATTTTTTTTTCTTTTGATATTAGAATTGTTCATTTGATATTGCGAAATTCAAGGCCGCCAACATCGAAATTTACTGCCGTTCTTAAATTTGGCTAGCCACCAGTGTGGTTGAACATATGGTGTTCAATATGTGGACTTTATAGCTCGTTAACATGGCATTCCACATGGCATAGCGGTATATCGACGTTGTTACGCGCAATGTTGTCGGGAAAATGTCAACTTCAACAAGTGAAATACAAACACGTCGTCTGTATTTGTGTTTGAAAATTAAAACAGGAGACATTTTGTAAATCTGTCATTACGGTAATCTAACTCAACGAAATTTTATATCCTCACTTTTGCATTCAGCGATATGGGACACACTGTCGATTAATAAAATTTAAAAACATATATCACATCTCATGTTGAGTAGACGGCCTTCAAAATAAACTGAAAAGTCTTATTATTCAACTTATTTCGTTAATATAGTCTAATTATCAGAATGTGTCACAAGCATGATAGCTACTTTGAATTGAAATCTACCTATATTGCCAGCGCACGCATACTTGTAGTATTTAAAACACAGATTGCAAACTGAAGAAAAAATAGGAATGTCTACCGCCGGTCGAATGGCGCCCTAAATGCACTTGCAAGTTATTTTATTACCCAGGTCGACATAGCATAATATAAACTAAAATTCTACCGTACAATAAACGCAAGCCTCCGCTTAATCGATAAAAAAACATAGTGGTCAGTCAAAGCTTTTTTAGGTAATTTTTTTTCAGGCCACTAATGTCTAGCCCACATCATCCCTCGCATTTTTTAAGCATCTTTGACGACTCAGTACCGTCCTGGAAAAGCATATATACATTTGGCTAAAGGCCGAATCCCGGTATAGGAAAACAACAGCGACTTTAACATAACACGCTCAGAAGAAACATGGAAACTAGTTTCCCGGCAGTTTGTCACACTGCATAAAAGCTGAGAAATATGACACGTTGTCGGGTGTTGCCTCGGTACAGCAGAAGTGGGCAAGGAAAATTAAATTCAACATTGGTTATCATCTGTCAACAGTGTTTGATTTGTTCGCCGTCTGTGCGAAACTTCCGGGGCCAACACACCAATAAAGCAGGCACGTAACGGTTATTGATCGTTTAAAAATATGTGTGCTTGCAACAGTACTTGAAAAAAAAAACTTTTTTTTTCATTGCTCTTTGTATGCCACAGTACGGCGTCTTCAGCTGCCCGGCAGGGTACCGGCTGTGGCCGGGCCGCCGTAGTTACGCTCATCTTCCACCTGCAGGAGTCGTCCACGGAAAAGTGCGCGCGGGGGGATATGCTAGCGAGGCAGCGCAAGTTTGGCTGGCGTTTTAAAGGGAACGTGTTTTTAGGTTCATGGAGCGAAATCCGCTGCGGCAGGGTTGTGCTCGAGATTAATAAGCGAGATCTGTGATTATCCGCCTGATTCCGCGAGATTAGTTCTTGTCTAGCGTTCCTGCCATACGCAGTTCCACACTTGAACGTGGGCCCAGGAACGCCATGCGACTGGAGCGGTGGTGCATCGTCCAAACTCACACTTGGAGAAAGTGTGACAGATACTGCCCCTGTTTTTTTTTTTGTGTGTGTGTGACAGGAAGTTTTCCAAGCGCTCCCGCAGAAGTTTCCGTCACGTACAGCCAGACGACGGTGGCGTGTTTCCGGAGAGTTCGCGTTGTAGCGCTATGATGGGATTGCCAACACTATGCGAACACGCTACTTCCGGTCTGCGTTAACCAACTGTTTCTGCAGTGTGAAACGGCCTTATGTCTTGTCGGTTTTGTCTAATATATTTCACATTTATAGATTATACAAAGCTCTGAAGTGATTCCCATATTGAAGGTTGTCGTTTTTGAATGCCTCTAGTATATTTAAAAAAAATATAGAGATCACTTCAGAAGCTGCATTGGAAACCCTTAAAGCATGACCGTTGGCGCGGAGTTGGTGACTCCTAGTCGATGTTTTTTTGCATGTGCATACTCACATAGAACGACTAAGCATATTTCTCCTATAACCCATGACTCACATGACATGTGACGCGACTCATACATTTTGACTCGACCCTTTCATATCATATGACTAATGACTCGATCATAACTCGATGATATAAAGCACTCTTTATATAACTTACAATCCTTATTCGGTCATTGACTGATGTCCCTTTCTAATGACATTACGAGGAAACCAACTTCCGGCGACCCATTTAACGGATATTTCCAGCAATAACGTAGCCTACTAATAATTTCGAATTATTAAGTGAATTCAGGTGCTTCCCATGCACGACTTCATGGCAGCCGATTGAGCTCTGTTTAGTGTCGGCGTAGTTATATGATGGTTTTGTGTTTTCTTTCAGAAATATGTAATGCGCACGAGATAGTGCAGGTATTTGAATTCGGACAAAATCTGGTGCTCAAAAGAACAACTCATCTGTGCACCTGTTAATGGGCAGCGCTGGAAGAAGGACGAAAACGCTCGACAAGTTACACAATCTTTAGGACCGGAGCTGACATCAAACGACTGCAATTGTTTGATGCCTTGTCATAAACAGTCCTGTCCCGAATAAGAACTGTTTTAAAGTGTGGTTCTGTGTACACCAAGTGCCTAGAGGTGACACTAGAAGAAAATGGCCCAATTCGAAAAAAAAAATTCGAGCCCTGCAGAATCTACATTGGAGTAATGCGAAAGCAAGGATGGTGCTGTTGGTTGCTTCTGGTTCCTTCTAGTAGCTTAATTTACTTCTTGTTTGCCCATTTAAATGGGCCTTATACGCCTTATACGCATCATACGACATACCATAAGGCTGCGCCCCCCACTACAGCGAGGATCCCAGCCACAGCCCCATTTATCCTCCTAGCGTGACGTCACAAACAGCGAGCGTCCTTTCTCGGCTGCGACAAAGCGCCGTGTATGGACTCACCGCCACCATCCGATGGCGCGGGCTGGGGCCCCGTCTCTCGGTCTGGCGTGACGTCACACGGTCACGTGAGAAGTTATGTATGGAGGCGCCACGACACGTCAAAGGCTCAAAGTGCTAGCAGCATTGCTTTCGCAATAAAAAGCACTTCGCGGTCTTTGTCGGCGCATTTGAAATTTGCTGAATTTCCATGGGGAACCAAGGTACAAGTAGAATGCTTCGGCAACACGTAATGCACAAAGTGAAAAGAAAACGAAAAAAAAAGCTTCTGGGAAATCGTATTCGATGTTAGGCTATGGAAGTTGCACTGCGAGCCAAGTGTAGACCTTTGGTGCAGTTTCAAATGTGTGATGGTTGCTTTCTCTGGGTTTAGGCTTTTTATCAGTCACCTCTCCGTAACAATAATAAAGGTCCTCACTGATAGTTGTGTGGATGCGGACTGCCATGGAATGGCCACGTTCTGACGTGTCAATGCACTTCAATCGAGAAGTGTTTCGATGGAAAACGTGGACCATCAAGCTGCAAATGCTTCAACAGCAGCTACGCCTTTCCAAACATATTTTTTTATGCAAGTACCAGTGACAGGAAATGAACGCCTAAGCAGTGTTCCTGTATAGCCTTTTGTGTGACAGTCTGATTGAAGCCTTCAGTGCCGTAACCGGCGCAAAATCGGCGAGTAAAACGGTTACTCAGTTCATTTAAGCGATGATATTTTACGGGCAGAACAACAATAATATAACGAGGACGAATATATGTGCTTCCAACTGTCCGATCACGTTGGTTACAGATAACTACTAGCAAGCTGTAATAAAGCACTCAGCCATAAGTGCCCAAGCCGGCGTTGCTTATCTGCACATCACTAGACGTTAGCAACGAACCGGCTACCGTATCCCTTAAATATTGCCACCTAGCGTTGCCAGGTGGCGCATGACTGAGGTGTGAAAGGAGGACGAAGTTGAAGAGGACGACAAAGTGTCGCTTGCACGTTTGCGTCTGTGCTGCTGTGTTCTTGTGTCTGGGCTACCCCCTGCTATCATTGGTATCCTTAGTCACCGTGTACGTGACATTCTGGTGGAGCTGCTGGGAAAAACGATCGCCTATGCAAGAATCTCCATCTACAAGACGTCGCGCCAGCCCTGTACCATTGGACACCCCCGTGCATCGCTCCAGTCGACGGCTCCAGGGACTGTCTCCGGAGTTTCAGCCATCACCCGCCGCCATGACATCTAGTTCTCCTGCGCAGCAGGTGACGGGCGTCGCACCGGCCTGTAACTACACCTTGCAGGCCCCTCGGGTACCGAAGACTTTTTATGGGGACCTCTTTGAGGATGTGGAGGACTGGTTTCTTCAGTTTGAATGTGTCGCTGCATTCAACCAGTGGGGCGATGCTGCCAAACTAAGGAACGTCTACTTCAGCCTTGAGGACGTCGCCCGTATCTGGTTCGAGAACCGAGAGCAAGCATTAACTTCGTGGCGGGAATTCCGTCGTCAACTGCTCGAGGCTTACACTAGCGCAGATCGTCGCGAGCATGCAGAACGTGCCATTCACTCTCGCATCCAAAGGCCGAATGAGAGTGTCCAAGCATACGTCGAGGACATGACGCGCCTCTTCAGGCGAGCCGATCCCGCCATGTCCGAGGAGAAAAAGGTCAGGCACTTGATGCAGGGTTTGAAAGAGCAGTTGTTCGCAGGCCTTGTGCGAAACCCACCGTCGACTGTAAACGGATTCCTTGCGGAGGCCACCACAATGGAAAAGGTGCTACACCAACGTGCCGTGGCTTATGACCGACCTTTTCATACAAGCACAATCGCGGAATCATTTGCATATTCAGAGATGCATCCCGATGCATTGCGCGAACTGATTCGCAGCGTCGTGCGCGAAGAACTAAGCAAGTTCTGGAGCCCTCTGCAGCAATCGCCATCTTCCGTTTCTGCTATAGTGCGGGAGGAGGTGCGGCAGGCACTCAAGAGCCCTCTTTCGCCTGTAGTTCCGAGCCTGCCATTGCTGTCGGGGACCGACAATCGTCCCACATATGCGGAAGTTCTGCAGAGTCAGGCTCCCCCTTCACCACCGCCCATTCTCGCGTCACCTACAGTTCCGCTGCCCTCGGTGCAGCCAGTGCAGAACTTCGACAATCGTCCGCTGCCCCGACGCAAAGCCGACATTTGGCGCACGCCTGACCGCCGTCCGCTTTCCTTCCACTGCGGTGAGCCAGGACATCTTTACCGGGATTGTCCGTATCGACGCCTCGGTCTCCACGGCTTCCGCATCGACTCGCCTCCTCCCCGGTTTGGTCAACGACCCCGAGTTATTGAGGAGTACCTGGCGGAGCAGCGTTCTTCATCTCGGTCGCAGCGTCAGCCCCGCTCCCCTTCGCCAAGGCGCTCCTCCTCGTTCACTCACGGTTCCTCGCGAGAGGACCAAGGCCGCTCGTCTAGCCCTGGTCGGGAAAACTGAAAACAGCGACCTTCGGGGGCGAGGCCGCTGGTAGTCGCTGCGTTGAAGACCTCCCGTCGTCGCCGCTTCGATCCGACTGCGAGCTGCTGGTACCGTCACCTAGGGAAGCAAAAAGCGTTTCTCTGGACATTCCGGTTATTTTAGACGGTCGCACTACGGTCAATGCATTAGTGGACACCGGTGCCGATTATTCAAGTTTGAGTGGTCGCATGGCGACTGTTTTGAGGAAGGTGCTCACTGCTTGGCCAGGTGTGTACCTTCGAACCGCCGGCGGTCATATAATTACTCCAAAGGGGATGTGCACGGCTCGAATTCAGATTAACGGACGTACGTTCGTCGTTAGTTGCATTGTTTTAAGTGACTGCTCCCGTGACCTTATCCTCGGCATTGACTTTCTGCGGGAGTACGGAGCAGTTATCGACCTGCGAAATAGACTCGTCACGTTTTCGATGGGACAATCAACCGAACAAGATAGTAGCAGTCCTTGCAATACCGCATTTCGTGTTTCCGCTGAGAGCGTCTCGCTGCCGCCGCGAAGCAGTGCTCTTGTGGAAGTTACCTGTGACGATTTCCGTACCGGTGATGCTGTAGCGGAGGCGAACCATACACTCCTGCTTGCTCATGGCATTTGCGCTCCCCGAAGTTTATTGTCGTTTCACAATGGCCGGGCTGCACTCCTTGTCACAAATTTTTCTAATGAGTACCGTCACTTGTTCCCGGGGACTGCTATCGCTTTTGCTGACCATGTTGCGCACGATCCGGTCTGTTTTGCATCCACGGCAGTAGAAACTAACGAGCCATCTCTTGACAACATCGACATTAACTGTCACTTGTCAAAGGAGAAACGGCGGGCTTTCGAGCAACTGCTGCTAGACTTCAAGCACTGCTTTGCTTCTTCCTCGAAGGTTCGTCAAACGCCAATCACACAACATCGCATCATTACTTATGACGACGCTCGCCCAATACGACAGCAGCCTTATCGTGTGTCTGCCAAAGAACGAGAAGTGATCCAGACGCAAGTTCAGGAGATGCTGGATGATGGTGTTGTGCAGCCTTCACAAAGTCCGTGGTCTTCACCAGTAGTCCTTGTCAAAAAGAAAGACGGCACTCTTCGATTTTGCGTCGACTATCGGAAATTGAATAATGTGACAAAGAAAGATGTATACCCGTTGCCGCGCATCGATGACTCACTGGACAGATTGCGACGTGCGAAGTATTTTTCATCTATTGATTTAAAAAGCGGCTATTGGCAAATCGAAGTAGACGAAAGAGATCGAGAAAAAACCGCATTTGTCACTCCAGATGGCCTATATGAATTCAAAGTACTCCCATTTGGATTGTGCTCTGCCCCAGCTACATTCCAAAGGATGATGGACACCGTCCTCACTGGCCTCAAGTGGCAGATCTGTCTTGTGTACTTGGACGATGTAGTTGTTTTTTCCGAAACATTTGATCAACACCTCGAACGCCTTCGAGCTGTCCTGGAAGCCCTCCGTTCTGCTGATCTCACGCTGAAGCCCGAAAAATGCCACTTCGGGTATACAGAACTCAAGTTCCTCGGCCATGTTGTAAGCGCTGGTGGGGTGCGCCCGGATCCCGATAAGACTGCTTCCGTCGCACGATTTCCCGTTCCAACTAATAAGAAGGCTGTTCAGCGCTTCCTCGGCCTGTGCGCATATTATCGGCGTTTCATTGCGGACTTTTCTCAGATCGCAGAACCTCTGACGGGCCTTACAAGGAAGGACACCTCCTTTGTGTGGAACTCTGAGCAGCAGATGGCCTTCTCTTTGCTTCGTGAGCGCCTTCAAACATCCCCTGTTCTGGCGCACTTCGATGAAGCGGCTGACACTGAAGTACACACTGACGCCAGTAGTATCGGTCTTGGCGCGGTCCTTGTTCAGCATCAAGACGAGTTTGAGCGAGTAATAGCCTATGCTAGCCGCACTCTCTCTCGTGCCGAAATGAACTATTCCACCTCAGAAAAGGAATGCCTGGCGGTCGTATGGGCTACTATGAAGTTTCGTCCCTATCTTTACGGCCGGCCATTTAAAGTCGTCACCGACCATCATTGTTTGTGCTGGCTGGACCCATCTGGACGACTTGCACGCTGGAGTTTACGGCTTCAGGAGTTTGACATAACCGTTGTTTACAAGTCCGGCCGCAAACACGAAGACGCCGACACGCTGTCACGAGCACCCGTTGACACTGGCGATACTACAGCCGATGATGATAGCGGTTTTCTAGGAGCCCTCAGCGCATCTGAGCTCAGGGATCGACAAAGAGCTGATCCAGACATCCTTTCACTCATCGATTATCTGGAAGGGCGTGATACGATTCTGCCTCGACACCTATCTCGGCACCTTGGTTCCTTCTGCATACGGCAAGGCGTCTTGTATAAAAGAAACTCCCAGAGCCAAGACAGAGCTTCCCTCCTGGTAGTGCCATGCGATCTCCGTGAGGATATTCTCCTTGCTTGCCATGATGAACCAACGTCTGGTCATTTGGGTTGCTCACGGACTCTTGCTCGAGTGCGCAACATGTATTACTGGCCAGGACTTTCCGCAGCAGTGAAACGCTATGTACGAAGCTGTCGCGAATGCCAGCGCCGTAAAACACAGCCCCAGAAGCCTGCCGGATTTCTCAAGCCCGTTAAAGTACCTCGCATTCCGTTCGACCAAATTGGAATGGATCTCCTTGGCCCTTTCCCTTTGTCGCAGGCCGGAAACAAATGGATAGTAGTCGCTACTGACTACCTGACTCGATACGCTGAGACAAAGGCAATCCCTCATGCCACAGCTTCCGAAGTAGCACAGTTTTTCATGCACAACATAGTCTTGCGGCATGGCGCTCCTTCCTACGTCATTACCGACAGAGGGACAGCTTTCACTTCACAGCTGATCGACCGCATATTTGAGCTGAGTTGCACGACCCATCGCAAAACCACAGCGTACCATCCACAAAGCAATGGCCTTACAGAAAGATTGAATAAGACGATTGCGGACATGTTGGCAATGTACGTCGATGTGCAGCACAAGACCTGGGACGAGGTGCTGCCGTACGTTACATTTGCGTATAATACAGCCTTACAAGAGACAACGCGCTTCACACCATTTCGGCTTGTTTACGGACGCGAAGTTCAGAGCATGCTCGATTCCATGCTCCCGTGCCCAGATGATG
>JAJIZL010082680.1:3330-17603 GCA_023969395.1 Amblyomma maculatum | reverse complement strand
AGCCAAGTAGTTTAAATGACAGCTAAAACCAATTTGGTACATTTCGAGAAAGAACCGCAGAAAACTACTAGTTTTTTTTATAAAAACCACGTAGAAAAACGATACTTGTGTAATTTCATGATATTAGAGAAGATTGCATTTATGATCAGTTTTCTGTTGAAACAGTGCTACTTTCAACCATATTTCTGTGTATAAATCCTGAAGTGATGAGTGGGGTTCATGATGGGTGTCTTTTGGCCACCATACAGCGGCGCACCTTATCATCGCAGGAGAATTACTGTCTCTGAAGAAATTTAAGGTATTAGACGCGTTGGTGTTCGACGTCACATCTGATATAGTTACGCATTTCCCCCTTATCGTGCTGAGCTCTCCCTTGACGGCGAAAATGCCAGGTATAGACATATTTAGTTTGGTTAACAACTTTCATACAAGTAAAATGCAGGAGCAAAGAGTCAGGTGATCTGTTAATAAAAACAAGTTTTTCATGTTCATAAAGGGATGTTCGTGCTGGCTTAAATGCTGTAGATGGAAGAACAATTTTTTCAACGTCACATCTTTACTGCATGCATCAGAAATTTATTCTTTGATCCTTCCAAAGGAAACGGGAATGTTCGCTTGCTGGAGACTATATGCATGGAAGTGGTTTTTCAGGTGCTCCAGGAGCGGCGCTCACGCACAAGCAGTCAGGACCGCAACGGATTCCTGGCCTTGAACGCTGATGACACTAAAAGAAGCAGATAAATGTGTGTTCAATGAGCAGCGGGTATTTGAAATTTTAAGAATGCTAGGTTTACTAAAAATGTTGAATTGTAAATCCGACCATTCAATATTACAGCCCCTCATTTGGGGGTGCTCAGATTTTGCAGTCGTGGCCAAGGTAATTGTAGAACAATTGATATAATACAATTATAAGATAAACTAGTTGCTATAGTTTACGGTGCTGGGAGAAAATAAGCTTTTTTAGTTGATTAAACGAAATCACGGAAATTTTACAATTACGTCAATTTCGGGAAGCGATAGACAAAAGAGAGGTCAGCGTTGAGATTGAAGGATCAAATTTCTGGTCGTGCAAGAGAGCAGTACCATATCAGCATCGTCGCTAATACAGCCTCATTGTATGTCATCCCAGTGAAAAAACACCTTAATATGTTATATTTCGTGTCGTCATCCCTATTAAGAAATGAGTCACGGTTTCCTCATGAGGCTACAAAACATATATGTTTCTAATACTGATATGGTGTTTTCGCTGTAATGAAGTCGTACCTTTCTTCGCACTAGCACATGCCTTTCAAGCCAGAACTGCTGTCGTAGGATGACATTTTGGAAGGAAGGCAACTTGCACATTCTTTAGAATTACCGCCATTCAGCGGGTGCTTTGAATGATCCAACAGCATTACCAGTATCCTAAACTAAAGGAATGGAGTAACAAAGTTACAGTGTTTCCCCTTTATAAACTAATGATATGCTTATATCTACGAAACTGAAGGTTCTAACAGGCTTCCGTAAAGGTTGTTGTCAATATGCCTTTAGACACTACCGAGCTGATAACACAGAGTTACGCAGATAATAAAGAAACTTATATGTGTTTGCTTTTCATATACTACTAGAAAACCAAACAGTCATGCAGGCAATGTATAATTAGGACAAAAACGATCCCAATCTTCATTTCAGAAAACATATCTATAGCGGTTCAACTACCTGCTTAGACTTCCATCAAATAGTTTAAAAGGCGAATCCCAGTAAAGCTGATAAATCCGATAAGTCTATTGTCCTTCACCGTGAGCTTACACGAGTTATTGCGACAACAAAAGAGTGTTGTCTGCAAAGTATTCTTTAGCAAAGCGAATGAAATGGATTAAATACTAAGCGAGGACAATGACCAACACAGCCGAAGCAAACAGGGGTTGTACACATTAATACCCAGGAATCAAAGTATACACTAATACCGCAATTGAAGGGCAGTTTGATGTGTATGAAGTATTGGCACCGCAGTTGCTTTTCTAATTTGTTTAGAAAGTGGCCTCTATTGTAAAGTACAATATCCCTTAAAATGGAGGTTGGCCGTTTGCGGGTGGAGTTGTTTGTGCCGAGACGCAGGTAATACTGCGTTGTATTTCTTAGAAACGCAAAGAGGTCGATTGGCTCATCCGCAAACATGCTGTAAATTTTCCTAGCATTCACAATGGCTACGCTTAACATTTGCGTAAACAAAGGCCATCACCACTTCTTGTTACGAATGCCAACTCTATAATTGTTTACGGCTTGATCTAAGAGGTCTACGTCTTCCATGTCTCTGTTATAGCTGCTGAAGAGTCTTGGCTGCAGTTAACATTCACCCTTTCGTGAACTGCGGACGACCACCGCTTTACAAAGGACGTGGGTTCAATACCGTCGTAGTTCGAAGCCATTCTTACAACACTGCTGTCCTTCCAAGTTACGAGCGGAACCTCACAGACTGGGTCGAAAAAATGAAAAGAAAAAAATGCCGTCTCCTTTTTTTTTTCATTTATTTTTTAGCTGGAAGAGGGGACTTCAAATGCCGGTTCAGTGCCTGTTGCCCTAAACCACTTCTCATGCAGGGTAACGAGGAGATTGCGATTCGTAAAAAAATTATTAAAAAAGACAATGTGGTCACAGGGATCAGAAGTTGCTCAAGCAGAGAGAGAACAGCGCAAGTTCCCAGCGGATTCCTATCTGAGATTGCAGATTTTCCACAGTAGGTATCAAGAGCATAACAGTAGCCGTCAGAATTGCACATTATCCAGTTCTTGTGTCCAAAATTATTTACCATAGATTGTCTATAGCAATATTTGAATGAAAGATACCATGCTGCTGAAAGCGCTCGTTCAGTAGGTTCATGAGGGGACGTATTTTAAACATCCGATCAGTAGTCTCCCCGATCAAGCCACTGTTGGCCAGGTGCAGAAGCTTTTTATCTCAATCAACCGATTTCTGCTCCTTCACGTAGCTACGCATGACACTCCAACATCTTCATCAAAGAACCTGTAAAGCTTCTGACGGCAAAGCTATGGTGGATAGATAGCAAAAGAATACCGATGAACCTCTTCAAGTAATCCAAATCGAGAGAAAAGCCGTGTTCATGTTTTTGCTTTGCGGAGTTGCCAGTCTGTATTATTATATGAGTAAATATTTGGTCAGCAAGAATGGTGCAGAATATTGGACTCGGAGTGTAACAGCTGTAGAGAGATGTTTGCATCGCCTAGCGCTCCGCTACCCCGTCAGTTCAATTCACCCAGGCATACTCTGGTTGATCCTTGGTCCAGTTCACGGCAGCAACCTTTGCCCACTTCAACGCAAGGGCGCACTCATTTTTTTATTGTGACACCAGTGAACTTCGAGTTTGGCTGCAAAAGAAAAAAAGAAAAAACGGTTTGGTGCAAAGGACTTACACTGTTTCGAAGACTGTGCCTAATAGTCTTTTTCGATCAAAACAGGAAGCAATAATGTCGGCAAATCCGCGCAAAAGACTTTTTCTCGCGCATGTGAACTGCACCTCGACGGAGGATCGTAGATCACTCGGACACGTTCGCGCAAACTGTTCGGACGCAACTGTGCTGCGAACGTGCTTGCTTGATTTAGGAGTGTTGGCTGCCCCCTTACGACGCATTTGACAACTACTGAAAGCAATATACAAATTTTTCAATTAAAAAGAACTTGAATTGTAGCTACAGCGGTCAGAAATGGGTGAATGCTACTCATACTGTTATAAATGGGATGCGATTATGTGCAGATAATTGGGGATGGATGTTTTGCAAAAAGGCATCCAGGCCAACGCGCGTCACACTTTGTCAGCCTCTTCTGGCAACCAAATAGTCACTTCCACTTCCTTCACATCATTCGCTGCATTGCGCGTGACAATTTCCCCCGTTGCAGTCGAAGCTCGTCCTTGAGCAAGTTGTACGACACACGGGCCAAATGAGCTGCGTGGGTGGTGCGGGAGTGGTAATTGTGGGCGGTAACGTCGGCGACCACATAGGCCACTTCGCGTAACCGACCAACCTCGACAAAGGGTCCGGTGTGCCTAAACAAAATTTTCTGGAACATGCTTCGCTTGCGCAAAAGTATTCAAAGAACACGAAATAGGTGGCCTCAACCTGGCGCTTGTAAGAGGGTTCTTTGAAGTGGAGCTGGGAGGACAAAGTGCGCAATACAAAGATGTACAATTTAGAAATGGGCTGCTTATAGAATAATCTTCATGTCCTTCATCGGTGAGAATTATTATTATCCATTTCCCTCAAACATTCCTGAACAAGAGGACAGTGGCTTTACCCTGTTAGACTGCTTAAGTAAACATTGGGAAGGTGCTAATGTTCTCTGCAGTTTTTCGGGAATTGTTTTTTCAAGAGTTATTGCAGCACGAGGAGCAAGGCAATATTTATTTGCATGCCACTTGGCTGAGGATTAGGTAAATCGAACGCAGTTTAATTTAAAAGAATATGCATGGTCTAACTATAGCAGATGGGCGTAAAAATGCGTAAGGCTTGCGGATGGACCCGACATGTTGCGCCCCCGCTTGCAAATCGCAGCAGGGAACAAACGGGGCTATAAATTCATGCACTTTATCTGTGCTGCCACGTCTTGAACACTGAGTGGCGACCTGACTGGCTTTTTGGTGATATCCCAGTTTTTAGACGCATCCTCTAAGCTTGCAGATGTCACCGCTACTTAAGAGAAAAATTGACCGGAAAATATTGCATTTTTGAAATGATTGTTGGGGTTCTTATTTGTCAATTCAGCATATTCTATTTCGCTCTATATTCCCATGAGAAATTTTAGATTACGCATTGGTATGCGAGCCACCTTTTGTAATGGCGAAGAGTGTCGATCGATTATGTTTTAGGAATCCCGCACGGTGGAGTGGATTTTAATAAGGGAGTAATTACTCATTGCCATCCACCTGAGCGCTGCCATATGGCTACAAAGAAAAGCTGAAGCTTTTCTTTCTACCCTATGGCTGCGCTGTATTGTTACCATCAGAAGGGAACCAGCATGTCATCATATGTGTTTAGGGTGTTCATTATTTGGTCTCTACGATGACTCGTACCTAATTACTTAACCAGTCAATGTTATATTGTTACCATCAAAAGAGAAACCACTACATCATCTAAATTGAAGACAATAGTTTCGCCTCGTCTGTGGCACTGAAATCGCACATAAAACTGCAAATTTTACCGTAATCTTCATTAAACACCTGTGCTTTACAATAGACAAGCAGTGCGTTTAGAGTGCAGGGAGTAGTGCAACGTGGCTCATAAGACATGTTCAGACTTCTGGCATTAAAGAAGGTTGTCCACCAAAACTGCTTGTATCAAAACGCCATTGACACGCTTTTGCTCTTATAAGAGCTGGAGCCATAGCGAAATGTTTTAATTACGTTTGATAATTATATTCGGTTTAGAGGAAAGAAAGGCACATTATCTGTCACATTTGTTCGGTGGACGCCTGAACCGAGCTGTAAAGGAAGGGAAGAAGGAGGTAGTGAAAGCGGAAAGTGAACGAGAAGCAGCCGTAGGGGAGGGCTACGGAGTAATTTTGGCAATCAGGGGATCTTTAACGTGCCCTGACATCGCACAGCAAACGGACGCCTCTTCGTTTCGCCTCCATCGAAACGCAGCCTCCGACTGCTGGATTCGATCCCGACCACTGGCGGCTGTGTTTCGATGGAGGCGAAACGAAGAGGAGCCCGTTTGCTGTGCGATGTTTGTTTCAAATTTTCTCTCTCCTAGGTGCACTTCAACACGCCGGGTACCAATGACGTTCACGGTCGATGTGTTCGTTACTTGATTGGAAGCCAAAGGGCCCGTTTTTAAAACCCAATAGTGGCAAACTTCATTAATTTGCTTCTGTCTTCTGAAGTATGCCTGTTAGAGGAACCTGGTTTATTTGGGTACTTTCTGAATTTTTTTATATGAATACAGGATGTTTCAAATGCCCGCACATGGTCCTGCCATTGAGAGTTAAAACGCTGTTGATCATGTCCCGCCACTTATGGTGATATATGGTTCAACGCCTTGTTGCCGAGACGGTTTTTCGCCACAGTGCGCTCAATACCCTATCGAGTAATATAACAACGCTAGGTTTCGGCTTGCTTGGGTTATAGTACCGCTCGAAAAACTATGATCTCGAGTGGCTCAAACATTGCGTACGTTCTCATCTCTTTCAGTGAATCTACAAAACTTGGCTACTGGGTATCGGCTAAATAATTTTGAACGCAGCTAAGATTGTTGAAGTCTGTTAAGCGTTCGTCGCAATTTCATCACTGGGGCCAGCTCAACTTTCCATCGTCATATGGTGACTGGAAGGAGATGAAAATATAGAATCGACGAAAGCACGTCTGAAATATTTTAGGAATATGTAATACGGTGTTTTCCAAAATATCCAAGCAATCGTTTTTACTTTAACCGACTGATAGTCCACTTCTAGATTTTAGGTTCAATTGTGAAGGAAAAGAGGTCGGTTGTTCCAAGGTTTCAAGACGACTTAATTTAACCTAATCTAACTATATCCTTTTGCACGGCTGAGAATGTAACTCGTTTCGTGTTTACTCTCGGCAAAACGCAACGCACGATGGTACATTTCGTTCTCTGTACATGCTATCACGTCACTATGATTACCGGGCATATTGTGTAACATAAGTGAGACCGTTGCTTCAAGATGATCGCTATAACTGCCTCTAAAATACAAAATTCATAGAAAGCTAATTTTATGTAGAATGATAAATTATGAGCGATGGATTAACCATTGACAATGGTAGAATATAAGTTATGCCAGACAGGCAAGGGTGAAAAGGAAGATCACAGATGTTTATAAATAAAGTCGAGAAGAAACAAACCCACACGGAGTACATGGTTCGGATAAAAGACTCTTCACTGCAGAGGTTAACACAGGAGTAACTTAGAAATGAGAGTAAAACAGTACTCTCGGCGGCAAAAAAAATTCGTTATTAACGCGGTAGCGTTAAGGAGCTCGTGTCGCAGAAAAGCCGGTGTCGTCGGCGGCGTTGGCCGTGAGCGATACATCCCGGCATGCACTTCAGAAACGGCAAAACACAGAACCCCTCCTCGCAATGTGCGGCGCTGCCCCGACACGTGGCGCGCCACTCGCCCCTATCGTTTCGCGGTGCACCCTCACGGGTTGTAAAATCAAGCGTCTTTCCTTTCTTTAGATCACTATCTTCACTCACCCGCTTCTCCCCTTCGGGCCGCGCGGGCACCGGTGCGAGGATGCCCCAATACCCTTGCGTTTAATACGTTTTCTCGCTCTCTCCCCTTCCAACATCCAGCCTGCGTCACTCGAACAGTGGCGTTTAGGCGACGCGGCTCCTCTTTACGCTCACAGCGCGATTGCTAGGTGCAGCGTCTGATGCCGGACGCCTCTGACGTGATCTCTGCGCCGTAGCGCTTCTGCTGGGAAAGCGTCCCCTGCGATGTGTGCCGAGCTGCTTCCGATGAATCATGCTTCTGCGTGGTGCTCCCAAGCGAGATAGAGGACGATCCCATCAAGGCGTCAGCCCCATGATCGCGCCCGCCTTCATGGCGCGTCGCTGCCCGGCTTTCTCCCTCCGAGACACCGAGTTCTTTGGTTCGTTCCGCTTGCTCAGGCGCACGTTTCGTTGCCGCGCCGAACACTGTGTGACTCAAGAGCATACCGAGCGAATGAGTGGGCGGTGCGAACGAGGTGCAATAACGCTATCGCGTTCCACTCTTGAAGGCGAAACTTCAGCGTCCTCCAAATTTTTTAAAGTATATTGTTACGGGCCAGCAAGCCGATGAAGAAAGGAGATGGAACATGACCGATGGCGATGGTAGATGACGTTTAATTAAAGATGGCTCACCTAGCGCGAGCGCGCGTGCCCGCGCTAGTGCCCGCTTCTTCTTCATCGCCCGTAAGAATATTTACTGCACTTTGTCGTAAAACAATATGACACTTGTTTCCATGAATAATTCGTTCTGGCAATTCCTTGGCAATTATGAGCCAAGGACACGGTGTATTCACATTCTTATCCTTACACCGTGGCTAAGGATAAAGACCAAACCTATGAATAATATGCGATATGTAAGGCTTAAAAATCGACATATAAGCTTTGCTTGAGCACAGGAACTTTTAGATGTTTAAATGGGTTCCATATACAATTATTACCGGTATTTTTAATGCATCATGCTCACTAAGCTAACTTCCTCCGTGGATGAACAATCAAATTTAGGTTATCCTTCCTATTGACCCTTCGCTTATCTGCGGTGGCCATCATATATTAAAGAATATTTTCTCACGTCTTTCATCCCACTGACTTCTTGCCCCACATGTCTCTTTTGTTTGAAATATTCACGATTCGACAAAAGGTCCATCAATAAACCGTACTTTCTGCCGCGTTTCATTTCGACGAGGATGTAAACTACTAAAAGTGGTAGAGTGAGAAAATATCCGTTCTTTATGTGAGTTAACGTAACTACTCTCATATTCCTTCGGCTGCGTAGACCTCGATATTACTTGAATCCTTCCTGTCATCCTGCGCGTGTCTGCCATGCAGGGTATAAAGTATCGGTAAGCGTGTGCTATCCGATGTCAGTGCACGTTAAAGAAGCCCAGGTGGTCAAAATTTCCGGAGTCCTCCACTATGGCGTCTCTCATAGCCTGAGTCGCTTTGGGACGTTAAACCCCACAAACCAAACCAAAGTATCGATAAGATATACCTGTTAACTTTTTCTATCATCATCATCATCATTATTATCGTCCTCCGCCCATACCTACTGCGGGGTGAAAACTTGTGACACATCTTGTGACACGCTCTGATGACGCCACTCATTTGCCAAGAGATGCTTTCGCATAAAATATCTCCCAAGACTCCTTTGCGTAGTACTTTTTAGTATCTGATAGCAGGGCACTGATTGGTCACAGGGTTGTGTAACGTCATGAGCTCACAAGAGATAAATTCGTTCTAGAGAAACTTTAATTACATCGCTCCTGTACTAGCCGCATCCAGTTCACCCCGGTGAACTTGCCAACCATTTCACTTTTTTTACAATTTAGAATATTCAGGCAGTGATCTTCGTAGGTTGAGAATTCTGGGAAAATTCTTATTTCTCTCCAATATTTAAAATCATTTTGCTATCCTGCTGAGGACGAGGTTCTTTCGCTCTACCATAGGATCTGTCTGTCATCTGCCAGAATTGAATGCATCCATTTTCAATGTAGAATCAACATACCCATGTTTCAGATTACGCTGGCAATTCTTCTCGACTCTGATCTCTAAATAAATAAAACCTGACGTAAATGATACAATTTACGTCAGTAGCCAGTAGCAGGATTGTGTATGTTCTTTTACTTCTTCCTTCAGTAGGTTTGTGTAGCTGTCGGAAGAAAGAAAAGAAAATGCACGGGCCTGCTACTGGCTCTGTAGCTGAGCCACCTGATTGATTTATAGGAAGGGAAATGCGTGGTAACTGTCTCACTTGTTTTCTGTGGACACCGCAACCGCGCCGTAAGGGAAGGGGGGAAGGTGGGAGTGAAAATGGAAAGGGCTACGGAGTAATTGCGGCCACCTGAGGATCTTTAACGTGCGCTGACAACGCACAGCACACGGATGCCTCTTCGTTTCGCCTCCATCGAAACGCCGCCGCCGAGGTCGGGTTCGAACCCAGGAACTGCGGCACAGTATTCGGGCGTCTTACCACTGCACCACCCCGGCGGGTTGTTGTGGCTGTAGGAAGAATGAAAAGAAAATGCACGGGCCTGCTACTGGCTCTGTAGCTGAGCCACCTCCGCTGCCTCGTGCAGATAGAAGAGAAATAGAGAAGAAAGAAAAGCGTTTTTTTTAAGCTGATTTATTTATAGGAACGGAAAGGCGCGGTAACTGTCTCACTTGTTTTCCGTGGACACCTCAACCACGCCGTAAGGAAAGGGAGGAAGGTGGGAGTGAAAGTGGAAAGAGAGAAAGGGGAGCCGTAGTGGAGGGCTACGGAGTATTTTCGACCACCTGGGGATCAACGTGCGCTGACATCGCACAGCACACGGAGGCCTCTTCGTTTCGCCTCCATCGAAACGCAGCCGCCGAGGTCGGGTTCGAACCCGGGAACTCCGGCACAGTAGTCGGGCGTCTTACCATTGCAACACCCTGGCGGAGCATTAAGCGGACTTTCCTTTTCTTTTTTTATATCTTCCTTGTGCGTTGCGTGTCTTACTTTTTTTTCTTTCACTTCTGCGTGTATTTTCCCCCAGTTTTACGATAGAGTGATTTTTAAGTTCCGCCGCCTCGGGCTTTAAACTGTTACTTTGAGTCTCCAGACACCATCGCAGATGGGTTCTCTGCTGTCCTCCTGTGTGAAAAGATTGTCGTGGATTTACACCAGCGACAATATACGCAAGCAATGCGTAATATAACAACGTTCTAAGACAATAGTAGCCCAGCAACCATTATTGTAACGAAGCAAAAAAAAACTCTTTTTTATATTGTCTTCTCCTCTCGCCGGATTCTTCATGATCTCATTAGAAACAAAACTGGCGCTCATTTTTTGCAGTATCTTAAGGCATTGGTTCAATATTTGGAGATGTGGTTTTAAAGATATTGATTAGACCTATGGACACGTGGTTAGTCAAATTGTTTAAACTTTTCTTGAGAAAAAAAACGGCTATCCATTTCAAGCTAAATAGCAAAACCTTCGACTGCGTATATGAAGACCTGTTGAAAAAAATGATTTTTTTCCGACAATTTTACGGTATCCGATAAGTATTAGTTCATCACAATTTTTCTGTTGAAGCAACTGTGCCCTTGCGAAACGTTTCGTACTATGGAACCTAAGAGTGATTAGTGATTTTTGTAGCTACCGTAAAGTTCGCACCATATAGCGCTGCATATTGATAGGACCGAAAAATTTAGAGGCTACATGAAATTGAAGGTAATCGAGCAATTGACATTCAGCAAAGCTAGTTCTTTGCGAGTTCACATCTATTTTGCGTACCTCTGAATTGATGGCGCCTTTTGCAGGCACCGCAGATATAATCTTTCTAATTGTTATCGCAAATAAAATACCAGCCGCATTCGCTGACGGGTGCGTTTTGATAACCCTTTTATTTTCTTGTCTTTTACAGTTGTGCAGCTTGGGCATATATATTGAGAACAAATATTTTTTCACCACGCCAACTTCAATGCTTTCGTCGGGCTTTTACGCTTTGATCCTTCCAAAGAATTCGGTCAAATTCACTTGCTGGAGACCATATGCAAGGAAGTCGTGTTTTAAGTACTCCAGGAGGGTTAGCCACGCATAAACAGTCAGGACCGCAGCGGATTCCTGGTCTAGCCCGAGCTGGACACTACAAATAAATACAGAATAGTATTTTAAGTTAGCAGCTGAAAACGCTTTCCAAGAACTTCAAATTTGCACTCCATGCTCACTTGGTATTGAAAATTTAGGACTTCACTTACTGAAACGTATACACTTCAATAGTCCTACGTTGCATTCCACAAGGCATTGCGTACGGAGTATTTACGATTATTGCCCAGCTAGTTTTGGCTGACTGCATACAAAAAGTGCACATCTTGTACTTAACGGAGAATAAAATATTAAAATTTTTACCTCCAGCTTAGCCGCGAAAAAAATTTGATGAATGTGACATAAACGGCTGCAGTGGAAGAACGCTTTTTCCAGTTCTGTCTTTCTTCTGTATTTGAATTCAAAAATGTGTTTGTTACTAAAATGTGGTTTTTATCAGAAGAGCTGAGGAATAGATAATTTTCTCCTCATAACACCAGCAAGTAGCTATTCCAAGCATTAGTGGGATTTTTTTTTATTGTGATTGTTTCTACTCTACAACACATGCCTTTTCAGTAAGGACTGCCAGAAGATTGTATGAGCCCGGAAACTGATATAGCCTTAACACTAGCCTTGTTGTAACAGTTTATGGAAGTCATCCAGGGGTATATAAATACAAGTATAAGCTTTATGTTACTCTAAGTAAAACAAGGGTTAGTTACAGAGATAGTAGTTTATAATATACGAGCATTCTTCTCAACTTGAGTCAACCACAGGAAGAGCCATTATTTCTTATGGTCTACTCGACCATAGAAAATATTGCCACGTGGCAATATACATATATGACAACTACGTGACGATATACATATGACAACTACATGACAGTATACATATGAACTACCAAGCAATGTAGAACACCGCTGATTATCAGAGCGAAGTTCTACAACATGCAAAAGGGGAGAAGAGTTGCACTGCGTCTCTATGGCCTGCAAACTAACTTTAAAGTTAAACCTTTCAGTGAACCCATATCAACACGAGATTATATTCTGTATAGCCTATAATCTCGTCGTAAACATTATATCATTGGAAAGCTCACATATCCAAGTTGAATATATATGCGCAGGATAAATCACATGTATGAAATGATAACCATTATTTAAAAATAATACATTACGCTTGTGCATCGTCACGTGATATTGGACGCTCATGTTGAATGTACTTGCACATGATTATCACTGAGATAAATAATGATTGCTAATAAGTCAATTGTTAAAAAGTGACCTTAATGTTCCGGCAGCAAGTAATATTTGGATGGGTTATATGAATCAATTGCACTTCACTAATTGCATGTATAATTAATTGCCGCTAAATAATAAATTGGGAATAAAAATTGAGCCCCGCCGGGGTGGTGCAGTGGTAAGACGCCCGACTACTGTGCCGGAGTTCCCGGGATCGAATCCCGGCCTCGGCGGCTGCGTTTCCATGGAGGCGAAACGAAGTGGCGTCCGTGTGCTGTGCGATGTCAGCGCACGTTAAAGATCCCCAGGTGGTCGAAATTACTCCGTAGCCCTCCACTACGGCTCCCCTTTCTCTCTATCCACTTTCTCTCACACCTTCATCCCTTCCCTTACGGCGCGGTTCAGGTGTCCACAGAGCAAGTGTGACAGATACTGCGCCTTTCCCTTCCTATGAACCAACCAACCAACCAACCAACCAAAAATTGAACGTACAGCTCATAATAATAATTGGTTCACAGGAGGGGAAAGGCGCAGTATTTGTCACACTTGTTTCTGGTGGCACCTGAACCGCGCCGTAAGGGAAGGGAGAAAAATGAAAGTGAAAGTGGAAAGAGAGAAAATGAGGGCTACGGGGAAATTTCGACCACTTGGGGATCTTTAACGTGCGCTGACATCGCACAACACACGGACGCCTCTTTGTTTCGCCAGCACCGAAACACAGCCGCCGGCGATCAGGATTGAACCCGGGTACTTCAGCACAGTAGTCGGGCACCTTACCACTGCACCACCACGGCGGGACTTCAACGATTGTATTTTTAATTAAATATATATTCCCAGATTTTGAAGGTGAGAGCTGCAGGGTTTCCGTGCAGAGGGGCAACCTAAACAATAAAATATGAAAGTGTTTGCATTCCCAGGCAGGGCAAACAAAATTGATAGTAGAGAAGCCTGGGAGGCTTTGCTGGAAAGCCCAACCCTGGAACACCAGCTACTAGCGGTTCGACTGGATGAAGAGGCCGGCGAGATCCAGATGATTTTGGACAGCATCTGAAGCGTATTCTCACCTGCCCCAAGGCGCCTCTCCTCTAGAGGGAGGACCTGGGGTAGAAAAGAGCCTATTCTGTCGGACACTAAAGTTGACTCACTCACTCACTTGAGAATGTAGCTAAGAGAGAAAATCATGCAAAGCAGTGATATTGCATGAAACCAGGAAAAACTTTCCACAAGCATTGTTTTACCACGGCTATTTTCATCCTCTTATACACATGTAACACTTCAAAATTTTGTGAACGCTACACAACAATTGATTTGTTACGTTATCGGAGTGTACGTCAGCCAAATCTGATGATCCATCAAGATTTCAAGGGTGACCGCACAGGAAGCTTAGTTCATTACAGAAAAAAAGACAATGTGGAAGATAATAGATGGTATACAGACGTATATGCCCTGCCAGAAGCTTTTTAAATCGAAATTTGGTGAAAACTTCATAATCTAGGGTTAGATACAGTTGGTGACAACAATTCTAATATGTTTATATGCCTGACCTCGTTGGTGAAATAAGCTTTTGAAGTAGGTGATAGAGGGGAAAGAAACGGAATTTTATTGACACGAGCACGGAAAAGAAAACTGTCGCTTTAAATATTATTTTTCGCAAAACTACTGTAATGTTCATCGCCCTCACTTTTCTTTGAACATTAGATCATAGAAAGTTTGACGCTCGAAATAATAATAATAATAATAATAATAATAATAATAATAATAATAATAA
>JAJIZL010082624.1:4333-15472 GCA_023969395.1 Amblyomma maculatum | reverse complement strand
ATATATTAAGGAAAGAAGCCAACTGTCGGCGAGGACATGAAAAGCGTTGGGGATTTTTTATATATTTACTTTGATATCAACCTTAATTAGTGATGTGTTCATTTTAGGGGGAAATATAATTAAATGCAAAGTAGAAGGAAAAACACCCTGCCGGTGGTGGGAACGGAACCCACGGCCTCCGAATATCACGTCCGGTGCTCTTAGCACATCAGCGGACCTGGAACGTCCTGTGTTACCGCCAGCGTCACGCAAAACGTCGGCAGGTGTTTTTCCTTCCACTTTACATTTAATTATATTATTTCCCTAAAGTGATTACATTGCTAAGTAAAGTGAATACCAAAGTAAATATATAAAAAAGTCCCTAACCTTTTAATTATATATATATATATATATATACGGTACTAAAGCACGTTTTCCAGCCCCCTTTCTTCCTCTTATAAACAGGTGGGCTTGAAGCCAAGCCTAATTGCGCGCATGAATGCTTCCGCGCGCTGGCACGGCGGTTCAGCGTAGTCTTTCGCTTGCTATGTACAAACGGCTGTGCACTGCGTGAACATGGGTCAAATGTGTCATTAGTTTTATTATGTATTTGTACAAGACGGCCAGCACCTAGCATAGAGAAGAGCAACAGCTGTTGCTCGCACGCTTTCTCTGACATTGCTGCATGAGCGCTTCACCCGAAACTGGGGAGGACAGTGAATGCAGCGTTCGCTGTGAATGCACACCTACCCGAAGGTCGTCTCAGTGCACCAGCTTGGAATTCAACTCTGAGCTTTTATTGCTTCACGGACACACGTGGAACGGTGCAAAGCCTCTAGCCTATTCCTTCACTGTGCGTTTCAGTTACTCCAGCAGTCGTTCCTGGGTTGATGTGAAGATGGCTGTTCTCGCGGTCAGCATGGTTATATAAAGATTTTTTTATGTGCCTCATGCATGAAATTCGTGCAGCGCCAAGATACACTACCGCTTTACTTTTGGGACCGAGAGCCTTTCCAGGTCCTAGGTGACGTTCTTGTCAGTTCGCTGAGAAAAAGAAATCTGTCTCCAGCAGGGATCGCACCATTGTCCCTCTGACTCCCAGCCGACGATGCAGTTAGTAAATTAGTTTAAACAGTCAATGATAAAGACGCTGCGTTTAAAATAACGATGAGAGTAGCAATAGTAAGGATTCTGATGCTGATGACAGTGGGATGAAAATGACGATGCCGTTTCTGGTACTTGTCTTTTAAAGTGGCTTTCGCTATTTCCGTTCTTTAGCAGACATTATTGAAGTCCTGTCAATTTTTCTTTCTTGGATACCGGAAACTATGCTTGGGGGCACCTTATCGAACAATGTTGGCGGACTCCTCTTTTGAGTAGCGCTAACGTGGCGAGATAATTTATCGCGCAATAAATGTTTCCTTGCCATCGGACACACCGCATGACCCATGCTGGCTAACATTCACTGCTGGAATTCACGCAGCCACGCGTTGGCTCAAGACTCAAGCAGCAGTATCGGCTGGAAGTGCGTTGGTGTTTTTTTTTGTGTGTGCTCCAGGTGAGAAAAAGTACGCGTCACCGACTGTGAACGCAGCGTAGCAGTCGATTCGGCGTTTTCTTCATTTTTCTTAAGGTCGCCTCCTTGCTTTGCGTGCTCAAAGATTGGCATGCTTAAGAACGACAAGGAAATGCTATGTGTCGCTTGTGCTGTTTGCTCCTATGTTGAAATAAATTAAATGGAGGTAGGGAGATATAGCAGTCACCCCATAGCTATGTATTTATTCACAGCTTCAATTCTTGTGGCAAGTGTAAGAAGACTTGAAGCTCTGGCATTTCACAGCATGCGTTGAATAATATTGTTACGTCAATACCCATTTCCCCGTAACAATATGTTGGCATAACGCCCGCTCATTTCTGCTGCAACAAAGCGCCAACATGAATTTTATGGCTCTGGGTAGCAGCAGGCCGAAGAAAATGAAGTCAGCAGTGAAGCGCGTGCCGGAACGTTGAGGCTTTCGCAAACGTTGCCGTAAAGAATTTCTGAAGGCACCCGCTTACTCTTCGTTGCTTCCCAGGAACGCATCATCGTCCTGGATATAAGAACATTCACAGCAGCTGCTGCGAGGAGACTCTGCGGCTACATCGTATCCGCTGGACATTGGCAAAGGTGAGCGCCTTGATGTGATCGGGGTCGGGGGCCCAGGCTTCACCACAGTGGTACCATACGGAGCAGAGACGAAGGACCAAGAGCAGCCAGGGAGGAAAGGCAAAGAAGAACGTTTTATACACTTTTTACATGATGAGATATTCACAGGCCAAGAGAGGAAAACAGAGCTCTCAGTGGAGACAATTTTCATCGCTTATATACGGTCGGTTGTCCCCACTTCCTAAGCTGGGGAAACCAAGTTCAATCGGTGCAGTCCAATCAGTGAGGCACAAGCGGTCACTGGAGGTGTCGCCCACTGCCGAGGTTGGTGCTCGAACCTCCTCTCACATTTTTCAGTGGCGAGGGCAAACTTCTCCGGTGTCGATGACGATCTTGTGCGGGCGATGGAATTTCTGCACCAAGGCGAAACAGTCCGAGATGTCGCCCGTTGGCAGGGGTCCTTTACCGCGCGTAAGAAGGTCACCCGCATTCTTCGAGTACTCGGCGAGCGGGGTCAATGCTGCTCGACGACGCGCCTCTGCTTCATTCAGCACAAGGATAGGTTCCCTGCTGTCGCCGCCGTGGCGCCAAGGTGATTAAGGCCCGAAAGGCAGCACGTCTCTATCCCGAATGAGGGGAGGCGGGAAGGGTTGGTCGCCGCAGCCGGAAACAAAGCGTCACTCCGCCGCCGTCGGCGTCGCTTCGCTGCCTTTGGCGGTGGTCGCTCGGCGGCGTCCGCTAGGTACGCCTCCATTTTCGGCTGCTGGAGCCTTCGCATACCTCGACCAGAACCCCGGTCACAACAGCCTCTCATTTCTGCCGTTAGCATTTCTTCTCGACCATTTCCCGCGATACCACAGTTAGGCACCAAACCACTTAGGATAGACAAATACGCGCCAACTATGCACGCCCAAACCCCAAAAGGTTACAAATGTCATTCCTCTATGCGTCAAATCTCATCGTGTAAATATTTTCAAGCTTCTGCGCCGCTTAATTAATCTTCTTCAGCGAAGGTTCAACTAGCCTAGGTACAACAGGCCGTCGGCCTGCTTTATGCTTAATTGCTTATTTTGTGTCCGAAACAGAGTTTATTACTGCTACTACTGAATCCGCGCGTCTGTTCCAGCTGCCCTCCGAGGATGTTAAATTCTTGAAAGCGTAGCGGTCTCAGCCTTGGTGTAGCCTTGAGAGATGCTGCAGGCCTTCATGAAAACCAATATTCTGTTTGCTGCAGGACCTCGTTTGCTCCGGCCCCAAGTCCACGCAGAAGGCGACGAGCACGGGCACGTTGTCTGGAGAGCACATAATGGGAGAAGAAGAGTGGTTGGCCCTGAGCAGGGAGCTGGAGGAGGACCTGAAGCGATGCAGGTCACTCAAGGAGGAAATAACACGGCTGCATCATTTGTTTGCGCAAACCGCTAAAGAAGCACGCGAGATGCTCGCCGCTTCGGGCGACGAAATAGCCGTCTCTAGGCAGAAAACGACGAAACAAAATTAAATTAAGCTCTCAGCGTTGCCACATAAAGAGCGTTGCTACTGTCCCTGTGTATGGTGTGGCTGTAAAAGAGATTAGATAGAATTTTTTTTAAATTTCCGCAGGTCCTTAGTTTAAAACCATGATGGAGCCGTCAGTGCAGTCTGTGCAGATGGATCGTACAGCAAGAAGTGATAACACGACTCAACGAAAATATGCGAACTAAAATGAGGCAGTGAACTTTATCAACGACGCATGATTATATTCCGAGTGTAGGCTTCAGACATCGTAGTCGAGCCTTATTTTTATGTTTACGGAATCTTGATTATTGTGTGCAAGATAGAGGGTGAAAATAAAAATGAGCCAAACCGCGTTGGGTTCACTTTCCCGCCATGCATACTACCAAAATGGTGCAGCTCGCATTAGATGCAGTGTCCGTATTTTATGCTCTAAAAAACGTGATTTCAGCAATAATAACACGCGCAGCTATGCCCCTTTATAAGCGTCCAAAGGTATAAAGTCAACTCAACGTGGTATTAAAACTTAGAACTTCAATGCCGGATCAGAAAAAGTCAGGATATATTTAAGCGCTGTTTTCAGTGGTTCGGCATAACAGAGTTTAGTGCTGTCGTCCGTGCTTCCCCTGTGGATTCTTGTTGGCGTGCATGCACTTACGACGGATAATTACAAGGGATTAGTCACCAATCCATTGATTAGGGCTTCTATATTATCTCACACGGGCTGGTCTACAATGGTCACCTGCCGTGTTATAGGAAAGACTAACTCGCATAGATTTAAAGCACGCCTGCGAAGCCTATAATGGTTGCACTCCAGAGGCGCGATCTAAAGGTCCTTGTTTCGGTTTTTACGTGACAGCAACTACTCGAGTTGGCAGCTCAACCTGCGTCATGTTGTCTCGTGACGTCATACTACCCGCCGAACAATCACTGCCGAGCAGTGTCTCCTGTCATCTAGCACCTGCCAGATGTAGGCAGGTATTTTTCGATCGGAACGGCGTCCACGACAGCGCCGATACCGGGTTTCACGCTGACTGGGAGGCTAGAACGCCGCCGTTTTTAAATTTTAAAACTGAGCTTGCCATCGATGTTGACAGCCTGCAGTTTCGCAGTGCAATTTTGCGCATAAAAACACAAATATATAAATACGTATATAAATGTGTTGTATTAGTAATAGACAATACATAAACGTTATACGTTATTGATGCATCGCCTTTTAGCCCAGGTATATCGCACAAATAATGTCTGTATATAGGACCCGCTTAATTGGACGAATGAACGCATTTTTCTCACTTCTCGAAATGAAAATTATTGGGCGTCGAAACAGTCGTGAGGACACTGCACCTCTTTTTCATTTCGCGAGTGTACTTAAGTATTTTGGCGTAAATTGTATATTGGTTGATAGGAAGGAAAGGCATGGAATCTGTATCATTTTCATCTGCATACTTTGTTACAGGGAAGGCTCACAAACGATAGTCCTCAGCTCAACTAGGGTTCATGGTAGCTCAGATCTGTCGATCTTCAGCGTCGTCTCTAGGCAGTCTGCTCCTCTAGAGCACGACCAGTGCTGTACCGCTAAGTTACACTACCCGGCTCTGGAAAAGCATAGTCGCGGTGAATTCTACGTTAGTGAAATAGAGCGCGAATGATAGGGCATATGAGGCGGGATACATGCACAATATATCGGAGAGTGGGACTGCGGAAGAGGGCTTCAGATGTAGAGGTTCAATTTCGTATGTGGCATCGGTCACTGGGCGCAAAATACGGTTAGGGTCTGTGTAACGGGATAAAAGTTTTTCGCACAACCCCACTCAACGGCACGGGAGCCACTTCAAAACGAGAGATCCAGCAGCGCAGTGCACATCACGGTGGCGAGTGTTGTACCGGCGTTTTTGAAGTCTTGGGATGCAGAGAGCCTGTCACGAGCAATTCGGCCGAAATCATGAGCGCTGGCAACGGCATCACTGATGTAAGTACTGTGGCGTCAGACGCGTGTAGTGGGGTGTCAAAGGGCAGTAACGGGTGTCCGCCAAAGATGAGGTACAATGGAGAGTACCCAGTGATAGAATGACGAGTCGAGTTGCACGAACATTACAAAGGGTAGATGAACATCTCAATCCTGGTGGTCGTCAGACACTCATGGGCAGCACGTCTGTGAGCGTAGGGTTTAGACGTTCCGTGAGGCCGTTTGTCTGGGGGTGATAGACGGTGGAGAATTTGTGGCCGATGGAGCACGAACGGAGAATTTTATCGACCACTCCTCAGAGGAAGCAGCGACCACGGACAGTTAGTAGTTCAGGAGGGGCGGCATGATGAAGAATCACGTTGTCTAGAAGGAAGCTAGCGACGTCTGTGGCGCAGCTGGTAGCGATGGCGCGGGTAATATCGTACCGCGTCGCGTAATCTGTGGCGACGTCGATCCATTTGGAGTCGGAGACAAGAAGGGGCCCAAGAAGATCAATACAAGCACGGGAAAACGGATCAGTCGGTATAGGGATCGGTTGCAAACGGTTGGTTTATTCTGACGCTGACACAGTTCACATGCGGCAACATAATGCTGAACGGAGCGGTAGAACCTCTTGTGCTTGGTCAAGCCGCCCGAATTCCGCTCAACCGAATGTCAAGCTCGTCCTACTAACGTCCCCTTCACAAGCCCCAGGTTTGCTCCGCAAGACAGCGGCGCATTGCCAGGAGGCATGGGTGGTCAACTACATCTAACACGCACGACATGCCAGGCACCCCCCTGGCGGCAAGCCGCCTTCTCGCCGCGGCAGGTTTGAAGCGAGCGGTCAGCGCACTCGCTAATTGGACGTCTCGGGCCGCCGTCACGTACTGCCTCCGGATTGGACAATTTGAGTAACAACGTCTTACCCAGGCTATATAAGCAAGTGTACTGCCTTTGGAGATCGAGAGCTCTACGGCAGTCCGTCGAGCGCCGTGCGGCTCGCTAGAGGGGGACGTGGCGTAGTCGCCCCGGCTGTCGCTGTGAGACTACAGTTGTGTCTAGCTTGTAGACCTCGGCTCAAGTGCCTTGGTTCTCTAAATATGCCCTGTACATAGTGCACAAAGGCGTCCTTAAGAAGTGGTATTCATGGATGCCATAAATATTTCTCGTATATATATATATAAAAGTGAAAAATTGCTTCATACTGTTTCCAAGTTTATTTGTAGTCGACGTTTCGGCAGGAGCCCTGCCTTTCTCAAGACTGATGGTACATGATTCTTGTTTGTCTTCTTATAGGGTTGGCCAGAGGTGATACAAACAATATGGGCACACACAGGTGAGTCAGCTGGACACGCACAACACACACATACACACACAGCTGCGGAGAGCAGGCTAGGCCCAATGGGCCATCAACCCAAGGCACCGGCCGCCGCGAGTCATCTGTATACAGTACAAGACACAATACAGGCAACCGCGGAACAACCTTGGAAGGGAAAAAAAAAAAAAGAAGACGAAAACAGGTGGGGGAAGGTGTTTGCTGCAGGTGGTGAGAAAATTATTCTTCTTGTTCTCACTAAAAGATGGGAGCGCCCAGCGTGATGAGAAAACCAGGTGGACACTGCTGGTTAGAAGAACCTGACAGCGGCGAGTAAAGTTCGAGCAACTTGCGACGGGAGATGAACCGCAAAGAAAGAATAAAAAAAAAAGTAAGTAAATATGTGGGACAGTAGAATGGTGAAATACTTTGAGGTTTTCGCTAACAGATGTGAGGGCTAAGCAAAGGAAGAAAACAGGTGGGGGAACGTGTTTGCTGCACGTGGTGAGAAAATTATTTTTCTTGTTCTCACTGGGAGCGCCCAGCGTGATGAAAAAACCAGGTGGACATTGCTGGATAGAATAACCTGACAGCGGCGAGTAAAGTTCGAGCAACTTGCGACGGGAGATGAACCTCAAAGAAAGAATAATAAAAAACAAAAAAAAAAGAAGTGAGTAGAATGGTGAAATACTTTGAGGTTTTCGCTAAAAGATGTGAGCGCCAAGCATGAAGAAGGTTTTTACGAGAAGTGGGATGTGGAGGGTATCAAAGAAGCGAGAAAAAAAAAAGAAAAAAAAAAGAAACCGAGGAAAAACTGTAAAGGGATAATGATTGATATATATGTATAGCATTAAGCTTGCAGGGCTCGTAAGGACGACATTGCCCCAATGTTTTCATTTATCCCAGTATTAATTGTCCTAAACTTATAAATAAAGTATGACTCACGCTGCTCCCGCTCCCGTGTATTATTGAATCCCCCCTGAAGAACTGTTAGTTTGACTGAGTCGAATGAGTGCTGTTTCTGGTTGATATGTTTTGAAAAAGGAAGGTTGGGCAGAGAGCGGACATGGGCTCGGTGATTATTAAACCGCATTCGAAGAGGGGTAGCTGTCTGGCCAATATACTGCATGCAGCATACACCGCATTCTAGGAGATATATAACGTTTGAGGCATCGCAATCAAAGTTACCATCTATTCTCCACTTAAAACTTGACGCTGTGCTTGTTGCGCAGCTTGATGTCTGCATGTGGCTGCACACCTGGCATCTACTCTTTCCGCAAGGCCGGCACCCCAACCGCGGGTTATTACCTATTTTTGAGTGGACTAGGATGTTGCGGATGTTTTTCGGTCGTCGGTAGACAACTTGGGGAGGAGTCGTGAAAATACTGGAGAGACGTTCGCTCTGTTCTAGAATGTTGAAATGTTTCTTTAGGATTTTGTTCACGTTGGGGGGGTTACTCGTGTAGGTGAGTACCAGGCTTGTTCGGCGGTCTATGTTTTCCTTTCGTGGACGTCCCTCCAGTATCTCCTCTCGGTTGAGTTCATATGCCTTCTTTATGGCGTCGTCAATAATATTTGGCGGGTACCGTTGTTTAGTCAGGACTTCCCGCATACGCTTTGCATTTCGTGCGAAGTCCTGATCTTGGGAACAAATTCTTTTGAATCGATGAGCCTGAGAATATGGAATGCTTGTTTTTGAGTGATGAGGATGACAGCTTTGAAAATGTAAGTATTGTTGTCGGTCCGTGGGTTTTCTGTATACGCTTGTGGTGAGTGAACCTTCATGAACCGCAATTTCAACGTCAAGAAAGTTAATTTTGTTTCGGGAATATGTGTGCGTGAATGATATGCTAGGATGGAGGAGATTGAAGTTTTCAATGAAATGTAGGAGTGATTGTTCTGTGTCAGTCCAAATTAAGAAAATATCCTCCAAGTAGCGCTTGTATAGGGTGGGCTTAATAGGGGAAGTAAGTAAAAATTCAAATTCAATGCTATGCATGAAGATATTAGCATAAGTAGGGGCCATTTTTGTACCCATGGCGGTGCCGTTAGTTTGTAAGTAGTGTTCGTTGTCGAATTCAAAGTTGTTGTATTCTAGTACTAGTTTTGTCAATACCTCTAGGACTTCTGGAGTGGGGGATCCTTCCTTCCTATTCTGAATATAGGCCTGAATTAGAGCTTTGATTCCGTCAGAATGCGGGATATTTGTATATAGAGAGACTACATCTAAGGTTACAAGGAAGGCCCCCTGAGGAAGATTTTTACCTGCTATTTCGCGAAGGAAGTGGTTTGTGTCACGTATGTGGGATGGGTGTGTTTCAGGTATGTGTCCAATTAATGTGTCAATGTAACTGGAGATTGGTTCTGTGATTGTACCGATGCCAGATACTATAGGGCGGCCAGGATTACCATTTTTGTGAATTTTCGGAAGCATGTAGAATCGGCCCGGCGACGGGTGGGAGGCGGTCAGGGCTTTGCATAATCGCAGGGAGATGTCCCCACTTTTTGCGAGCTCATTTAGGGTCCCTGCTATGAAGTTTTGATGCTCTAGGGTGGGGTCCGCTTTTAGGTGTTTATAAAATTTAGTGTTAGAGAGTTGTCTAATTCCTTCCTCAATATACTTGTCCTTGTCCATTACCACTATGCCGCCTCCTTTATCTGCCGGTTTGATGACCACATCCCTCCGTCTACTGAGCGCCTTCAATGCGTCACGTTCCTTTTTGGAAAGGTTTTGCTTCCCTGGTCTGTAGTCCTTATAAGCCCTGATTACATCGTTCTGGACGGCACTAATGTACATGTCCAAATGTTTATCTCTCCCCGTACTCGGAGTCCATTGGTGATTTTTAAGGCTGAATTCTTTGTCATGTGCCGGGCTCTGTGTCCCTTCGAAAAAGTATTCCCTCAGCCTCAGAGTTCGCGCAAAGTTGTCAAGGTCCTTCAATACCGAAAATTCATTAAATTTTCCAGTAGTAGGGCAAAATGTAAGTCCTCGTGAGAGTACAGATCGTTTCTCTGGCATAGGGGGGGTGGATGAAAGGTTTATAATACTGTCCTCGGGGTCAAAATCTGAGCTTTCAACCAGAGGGTAATAATGCTTAACTGCTTCTGTTTTCGAGCTTTTTTCCGGTATTGTTAGATTTGTGATCATAATGTGGGGAACACCGTCACGGGTAAATTTTTTTCGTTTGATTTCGGCTATCTCGGTCGCTCTTTTTTCCTCAAACAACATGAGTTCAGTGGCCTGGAGCGTGGAAAGGGCGCTTTTTCTGCGAGCACGACTCTCCTCTGTTCTCAGGGATACCAACACCCTCTCAAAATGGGAAATGGTGACTTTAAGGAGATCTAAAGATGCAGATTTCAATACATGGTTCCAATTTTCCTTGTCCTCGTCACACAGGTTATTCATTGAGGGTGACAGTGATACCTGCAAACCCGTTGGTGTGATTTTGGACTGGAGATAAATCTTAAGGCTACGGATATGAAATTCATGTCTAATACGTTTATCTACAATTTTTCTTAACTTTAAAAATTTGGAGTTATCTGAGGAAGGCTGTTGACAATGCGAGAAGAAGAGAGTCGGCGTACTCACGCGGCCTGGATGTCAGTCATGACGGATGCGTTGTGCCGAACCACAGCGCTTTCTCAAATCGTAACGCGAGACAGGTGTGCTCGGAATCATGCCCTCGGCTTCAGAGTTCACTTGGTCCTTGGTGTGTGGGGAAGTGTCTGCAGTGGTTCTCCTTCTCTTAGGGGGCCCGCTTGCGGCACTTTGTTTCCGGGTACAGGTGCTCTCCACATGGTCATTTTCTCTGGAAGGGGCTTGCTGGTTTCTTTTTGCTGTGTTGGTTGGAGCTGTCTTCTTAGTTTTAGGGGTGCACTCCGATGTATCATCCATGGGTGTAGCCGAAGGTGTTTGCCTATGCGTCTCAGATGGTGGCCGTGTTGCCGAAGGGGTTCCCTCCATGGTGGCATCCCGTGTCACTTCCCCTGATGACCTGGTTGTGACGACCACGACCTCGATCTTATTGAGATGCTGAAATGGCCACGCCGGCGTTGGCAGCAGGGCTCGGCGCTGGGTACCCGATGGTCCCGCGAAGTTTGCCAACCCTATAAGAAGACAAACAAGAATCATGTACCATCAGTCTTGAGAAAGGCAGGGCTCCTGCCGAAACGTCGACTACAAATAAACTTGGAAACAGTATGAAGCAATTTTTCACTTTTATGTAACCTCTAGCAACCAAGTACGTCTATTTACTTATCCTA
>JAJIZL010082609.1:3149-14366 GCA_023969395.1 Amblyomma maculatum | reverse complement strand
ATATATATATATTCCAACGTAATTCCAACCTTGTTGTAGTTGCTAGAGTCTCAACTACTACTGTGTGATTTTTGCAGTTTGTGGACTCTATATTTTCCAAAATTACTAGCATGACTGATCAGCTCAACGGGGCGCGGAAAGAAAACCCAGCGTAGCAGCAACTTAAAAGTTCAGAGGCATGCATGCAGGGAACACTCCCCATGCAAGATGCCTATCGGTAGGACTACACCGCATAGTTGTCAATTACGCTCCCTATATGCTTGATGCCGCCTCGTGTGTTGCGCGCCTCAGCCTAGTCGCATATAAAGCTTTCATAGAGCTCCACTTCGCAACACACACCTGTCGGTTGGCAGCACACTGAGACTTCGCCTCTCATTGCTGCACGTCGCATAATGCCTGACATTGGGTTATTTATATCGTTTTTTACATCTGAGAACGCTTAAAGCATTTTCAGCGCCTTACATTTGTTGTAATCCGTGCCGTAATACAACTGAAAGTTGGGGTCCACACGACAGCATGGATTCGGATGCACAAGCGGGAATTTTTACTAACCCGTAGGCACCTAGCGGGCATTTTTCAGTATCGTTTCCGCGGCGCACCTTGGGCAACGCAAGACGCCAACCCGGCTTTTGCCACTCTAGACAATCGCCTCAAGGTCTGGCAAACATTTGATGACAGAAATATGCATTTTTCGGTCATGTCTAAGACGACCTAACGCCAATGCGTGCTTTTCCCCCTTTTCAAGAAAAGATTGAGGTTGCATGCTCTGCGGGCTGGCTCTAGTATAATAGGACAGGCATTATAATTGTCAAAGCAGCGAACTCTTAAGCACACATCAATATCACAATCCATAACGATCGCGCCAACCACCTACAAAATCTGCGTCACTATCTTCATCGCACCTTCTGTGCAGAAATAAAGAACGTATTTCAAAGGCGAAAGCATGACGAACCTGCAAGGCAGAGACGAAGATGTCTTCCCGCGCAGCTGCCGTGTCTGAACGAAAACGTGAACTCAAACTTAAGCAACTGCGCAAGTCCGCGGGTAGGAAAAAAAGAAAACGTCGAATGCATATCGAGTTATTTTGTATTATGCTCTTCTGCTGATGTTTTTATTTCAGTACACACTGTAATTACCTGAACGCGCACAAACTTCACGGACCTCTTCATGCGCATGTATTTCTTTATTTTAACCCTGTGCGGTTTGCGAGTGACAAGATACAGTGCCTTGTGGCTAGCGCTGTACGAAACAAAATCAGAAAAGCGCTACTGGCGCAGGAGTTTGTCGTCAGCGTCGTGCCGTCGGCGAACGTATACGTGATGAGCATATCGGATAGCTTTTTGCAGCGTGATTCGCAGCACAGATGTAGTTACGAGAGGGAAACGGTGGTCGATATCTTGGGAGGCATGCCAACAACATGACGGATAATTGCGTTTTGAGACGCGCCTCGCTAATGCAAGTATGAAATTAGCTGTGATGAAGAGCAGTAAGACGTTCCACCAAACGAAGGGCGAGGTTAAGAAAGACCTAGAAGCTCTGAAAAGGGGGAAAGCAGCTGAAGAGGATCATGTAATTATAGATTTGTTGAAGGACGGGGAGATCGGGCTAGAAAAACTGGCCACCCTCTATACGCAATGCCTAATGACATCGAAAGTACCATAATCATGGAAGAACGCTTGAAAAATTACAGACCAATCAGCTTTCTGTCTGTTAGGGATAATGTGTTTACTGAGGTAATCGCTACTAGAATCGGCAACCTTAGACTTTAATCAACCAAACGATCAAGCAGGATTTCGGAAAGGGTACTCTACCATCGATAATATCCACGCTGTAAACAAGGTAATAGAAAAGTGCTCGGGATATAGCCAGGCCCTATACATAGCATTCATTGACTACAAGAAAGCGTTTGATTCGATTGAAACCTCAGCGGTCAGGAAGGCATTGTGAGCTCAGGGTGTAGGTGAGCCATATGTGAAAGTACTGGAAGATATCTACAGTGGCTGCATAGCAACCATAGTTCTGCATAAAGAAAGTAACAAAATTCCAATTAAGAAAGGTGATAGGCAAGGAGACACGATCTCCCCAGGGCTATTTACAGCTTGCTTAGAGAGTCAATTCAAAGGCGTGGAATGGGAGCAGTTAGGCATCAGGGTCGATGAAGAATATCTCAGTAATCTGCGATTCACTGATGACATTGCCTATTAAGAACTCAGGGTTGCAACTGCAACTAATGATAACTGATCTAGACAGGAGAAGCAGAACGGTAGGCCTAAAGATTAATATGCAGAAGACTAAAGTAATGCTGGTAAGCCTGAGAATTGTATAGCAGTTTAAAATAGGGAGCGAAGCGTTGAAAAGGGTAGACGAATATTCCTACTTAAGACAGGTAGTAGCCGCAGATTGGACCACGAAAGAGAAATAACTAGGAGAATAAGATTGGGATGGAGCGCATTTGGCAAGCACTCGCAGATTATGACTAGCAGCTTACCGGTATCACTCAAGAGGAAAGTGTATAACAGTTGCATCTTACCGGTACTGACCTACGGGGCTAAAACGTGAAGGTTACCGAAGAGGGTTCTACTTAGCTTGAGGACAACGCAGAGTGTCATGGAACGGATAATGGTAGGTGCCACGCTAAGAGATAGAAAGCGTGCAGAGTGGGTCAGAGAAATAACTCAAGTTATGGATATTCTAGTCTAAATTAAGAATAAGAAATGGGCATGGGCCGGACATGTAGTTCGAATAGAGTATAAACAATGGTCTTTAAGAGTGACCAATTGGATTCCAAGTGAAGGTAAGCGTAGCAGGGGGCGACATAAAATTAGGTGGGTGGATGAGGTTAAGAAGTTCGCAGGTGTCAAGTGGATGCAGCTAGCACATGAGCAGGTTAATTGGAAGAAAAGGGGAGAGGTCTTCGCCCGGCAGTGGGTATAGTCAGGCTGATGATGATAATGATGATGATGATGACGATGAATTACGCGATTGTGCGTTCAGGTACATTCTGACACTACATTTTCAATCTGTTATTCTTACTCAATTAATTATTGTCAATCAGGCCAAATTTACTTTGACTGGGAGCTTTATAAATGACAGTCATTGTCACACATAAGAAATGATAGTATAAAGCTCTTATAGCGGGGGTATAGTATTGATTGTTGTCACAGCACCACTCGATTATGTTCATCAATTGCGAGAACTTGGCGAAATTCATTGTGCTATGTCAGAAGTGCACTGGCGCTCAGCTTTGATGGACACTTTAGCTCTGCCTTTAAGAGCGTGAAATACGCAACAGCATTAGTGGCTCCCGCTTTCCGTTCCCGTTGCTGATACCCGTTCAAGTACATGCAATTTCTTACTTCGCTTGATCACTAATCTTTTCGTTTGAGCTCCTTTTAATCTTCAGCACCGTGATCTACACATACACATTAGTAAACAGCCGCGCGATACCGTATTTTATGAATGACACATAGGTCCCACTTCACTCAGGCTGTATTAAAGTGTCTGCGTGGCTTAGCGGCTGTGTATCTAACTCGTGATTGAAGTGAATTGAAAATGAATTCCTATCTCACTCTCGTATATTAAAATCGAAGACCGAGTTGATAGCACATGCCAGCTCGGCCATGCCATACGTTCTCTGGAAGTGATGCAACCCGACGACCAGACAGCGCACGAACTTGTCACGTCCCATGCCAACCTGCTCGAGGCATGGCTGTCTACAGCTAAGCTTGGTTCTTGCCATAACAACGTCGGGTTAGGAGGACGGAGTCTATTATGCTAGGCTATAGAAGTGCGCTCGCTGTAAATAATGCGGGGCGATGAGTAACGAAGAGCATTTCTGTAGTTAGCCTAAATGCTCCCTTCAGAGTCCGCACTTCAAACACTCCGTAAGGGCAGACGACTTGAACAACATTCTTTTTTCTCTCTCTCTCATTGAGTACACTGACGGCAGTATAGCATAGGCCTACGCATTAGCCGACTAGACTCAAACACGATACAAAAACTCAGGAACGCCAGCGTATTTCATTTACCTATATTTGATTGAAAAGTTCTTCGTGCCTAATCTTGTCACATTTGAAATTTTCGCAAGTGCCTCCCAGGTTAGTCGATTAGAATCTCAGTCTGTAAAAAGCTTCTCTCTTCGGATTCTTTAAAATGGTAAAAATGTTTCCTTTTTTCTGTAGAAGGAGCAACTACACCAATTCCCATGGAATAGGTATTGAGTCGTGCCCTCTACTCTCAGCGCAGTAACAAGAAACTGGTGACATTTTACGAACAACCACAACGTTCCGAGTTTACCAAAAGGTAGGCTGTTGTGGCTATTCTCAAAGCAGTGAAATATGATGAAGTCTTATCAGACCGTCCAGAAATGCGGTACATTAGAAAGGTGATTTTGAAACTTGTTTCCTTGCCACATCTATTCGCGTTATTTGTATCTCGTAAATGAAAGTGCCTGGACTTCTTAACAGCCTCCTCTATATTTCACCTTTCTCTCACATGACCTATCTTGCTTCTGGAGAACAAGCCATGATAATGAAGGCCCACAAATCGACCACGTATAGTTTTGCTATAAACAGACTCGAACACGACTTGAATAACAAAAAAAAACGAATTGAATACGAATTGAACATTTGCATTATTATTCGCTACTTCTGGGAATATTCGTAAAAACAGATTACCTATGCGAAACAGCGATGATTCAGTGGCGACGCAGTAACTCGCAGAGTCAAGGCTGCAGTTGTAAAAAGAAACAAAGTGATCTCCCCTCTGACGTAAGCAGCGTGGCAGTGTTTACTCGGAGACCATCCCTTCATGTACATCGGAAAATTACATTTTCCAACAGTTTTACTTGTGGTATTCGGGCCGCCACAGGGCACTGCGCGGGGAGGAGGTTGTAGCGGGAAAGTGGCGAAGATTGTATATTTGCGTCGAACGCCAACTACGTTCAGCACAAAAGAACATACTGCACTCAGGAAGCTACTCCCCACACATACAGGAAGCTACTCCCCACACTACCTCAATGAGATGTCGTCGAAGTGCGGTCATCTATGCATGTCGATCATTGGCGTTATGGCCGAAGTGTGGCCGAGGGTGGTGGCCTTGGCCTTCGGGTTGCGTTATCAGGGCTGATATATACCGCCAGATATACTCCCCATTACCCAATCGTTTTTAATAGCATTAAGCAACTCAGAAATATATATGCCTGTCCCCAGGATCGTGATCCCTAAAAGTGTTGCAAAATCCGAAATTTACATCCTTATATTGGTATTTCAATGAAATATTGATATAATGCTAAATTCTGAAGCCTCCGGCACCTCTCGAGGCGTATGCCGGACGAAAATTTTCAACGTTTACAAATGTCCTTTTAAAACCAGATAGAAATTCTTGGTGTAGCCTATGCAGGTAGCAAATGGATCGAGGACGACAATATGTTAGCTTTTCTGTATAAGGTTCGACGCCTCAAAGCGAATGGGGATATGACTGACGCCGTAGTAGTGGAGGCTCCAGAAATTTAGACAACCTGGGGTTACTCAACGTTCAGTGACGACGCACAGTATACGCACTCCTGCATCGTAAAGCGGCCAATGAGGCCCAGATTGAATCCACGTCTTTGGGTTCAGCTGCCGAGAGCTCTAACCACTTGGATGCCATGATGGGTGGGTATATTTTCGATATACCGAATAATGATTAGGCGGTAATTCATACCTAATATCACTGATCAACTCTTTGCATTAAATCTTAAGAGGTGATGCAATATTTATTTTGATATTGAAACTTGTCAACATCGAAGATGAGAACAGTTTTCAATATTTTTTATCGAAAGTGCGGACGATCATAAAAATCGAACCTCCAGAACGCATTTCAAGCCTCTTTGACATGGCTTTCGGACACCTAAAATTTCTAAAATGGTGTTCCTGCGCGTTATCAACGCCGAACAAATGGTAACTTTTCTTTTTTTAGTAACGTTGTTATTGTCTCAGGACATAAATAAATATGAAAAAAAAAATAAAATGAAAAAGTGGTAATAAATGAAAGAAAATAGAAAAACTTCTCCTACTGAATCAAATAAATACATCTCGTATCTATTCAATAAGTATAAAATGCAAGCGACGCCATTTTCACGCTTCAATGCGAGAAGAAAAGAATTTTCATCGGAGTTTCGAATGCGTATGTTTGACGTTCGACATGTCGAAGGCTCACATTGCCGATTAATAAAATTATCAAACTGTGCTCAATGTTCACGCTGATGAGGTTCAATTACGTGGTAGTATATTGCCTACAACACGCTAAAAAATGAGATCAATTAGTTAATTTTAGCGAATGATTCAACCCTGAAATTCTATCCGCGTGTGATGTCCGCTTGCTGTAAATTTCACCTGCACAGGCCATATAGCCTTATCTACCAAATTATTGAAAACCCAAATCCACAAACGTTAAAAAAGTCCCGCAGATTTCACAAGGCAGCCTTGGCTCACCAAGCCGTTTTACGAGTCACGGCATAGATGAGGCAAGCACAGAACGCGTGCAGCAAAACACGTACCCTGAGTTTCAGACTAAACGCGAGAAGCAGCATGAGGTGATTTTCTCTTCGAGAGCGCCGCAGTCGCCGCCTGTGATTGTTAATGAATAGCGTCTGTGTCTCTTCTTTTCGAGCTAATATTTCTCTATGTTCGCCGCAGCGATTAAATCATCATGTTCGGCGTTTCACTTAACGCCAGTGGTGCTCAAAAAGGAGGTGTGTAATTGTCAACATCATAATTTCCGTCAGCCGAACTATACCGACTGAAAGGAAAAGGGCTGTCTCATATCCCTCCACTTAAATCACTACTGTGCTTAGGCTGAATCCACTGGGCCCCCGCCAAATATTTAAACGTGTAATGCGTGTACCTTATAACGCCATCCGGATTTCACGCTGTTTTCGAACATCGCACGCAATTTTTTCTTCCGCCTTTCCGTGTCTACTCACTCAGAGCTTTAACTGCGGTGGTATCGGCCATGCTCGAGGACAGGCGGCACTTTTATTAGGCAACTCAGCAGCCCTCTACAAGTTGAAAGGTTGTTTTTCTGGGGGGCGCGGTGGGGAGGGGAGCAGCCAGTTGATGTCATTCATTTAATGCAGGAGTTTGAAGAACAGCAATGCTGAACATACTACTCAAAATGGTCTGCAATTAGTCTAGGCTGATAGCCAACTAGCAAGAATGACAAGGTTATTTAGGGCATAGTTTTCATATGTGTTGCCCTGGTTTATGCAAGATGAAGAAAAAGAAAACTTCAACATAAACAAACTGCAGCCAGAACAAGCACGTTTGATTCCATAAAGCTCCCGAATATATTATCCAGTTGCTACAAGGTAAATGCTGCAAGTTCCCATGGGATTGTTCGCGCTGCAGGCATCCATATAATATGCCATCATAAACACAGACGTCAATGGGGCCAAAAACGAAAGTCCCGAAACACTTGAGAAAGGAAGGTAAATTTTTGAAGCCTAAGCAGCATGAGATTACCTATGGAGAGAATAAATCTGTTAGTAGTCATTGTGAAGCGCAACTAAGAAAAAGAATTAGGGTGACACCTTATCTCTACCGTTAAAGGTATGACAGAGAGTTTCTCACAATGCCAATATTTTTCACTTCTTAATTTTGATTGTTATGTTTTCTCTTTTTATACACCAATACTTCCAGTTAGAAAACATTGTCCTTCAATTCAGAGCAGCGACACTTGCATCGTTTCCTTTTTCAATTATTTAAAACAATTAAGTTCTCAAATACACACTCCATACTTTCTTAATTAGCATCATCAAGCACTGACTTTTCATTTCGAACATTTTACACATTTGAACCCGCTCTTACTAATTTTTGTATTTATTCGAATCATCATAGAATCTATTAAACGCAATTATATTTCATTCAACCATCATCACGAATCAAACAAATCAACATCAATGGCCAGAACCAAGAATTACCATGATACGATTTTTTTACGCAGCCATGAATTAGTTTCCACACGTGGTGCCAGCTGCTATGCTAACAGCTTTCTGACGGAAGTAGCATATTGTGTAAGCTATAGGTCAAATCTGGGCCGCGTTAAAAAATGCAAAGAAGCCAGATGAACCACTGTTTTCAAACGTTAGCCTTACGAAATGTCTATCACACCTAATTAGACTACATTGCCAAGTCTACCAAACGCATTCCCTTTTACATCTAACTTCGCAAATTTTAAATTTGGTAGAACAATACTCAGGTACTAAACAGTACGCACTAGAAATCTCTAACATTTATTTATTCATAACAATAACACCATAAATAAAAACATTTCCCCATGTTTTTGTCTTGAGTGCGGGCCCCCTTCCTCTACGTTCGTGTTGCAACCGCTCTCAACGGCGAGCCCCGGGCAGTCTGTAACGCTTCTAATTACCTGAACGTCAAAATCAGCATAATGGCATGCATGCTTTCTGCAAAACATGTGGTCTAAAATTTGCCACAAAACTGGTGTCAATACATCAGGTATCTCACCTTTCGAGGGACGTCGAGCATCGCCTTGCAGAGAAAAAGAACGCAAAGCCCGCGGTAGAACCTTCGACGGCCAATTCTAACTGGGAACTGCCGAAAATTCACTTGGCGTAAACGCTGCAGAAACTGCGCACTAGCCGCCATGGCGCCCGCTGAAGAAGAAAAAAATGACGGAATTACGTCAGGAACGGTGAAGGCTACCGCAGTTTCTCATGCATGCAGTTTGTTTTCAATTTTATTGCGAAATGAATAATGTATTTGCCACACAAAAATGCTGCAGCCAGAACGATTGCTGCCTGTTGCACGTATTACCTGCTCTGGCGCCGTGCACGTTGCTCTCGTGTTATACATTAAAATGAAAAACAAGCCAGCATCAAAACAAGTAAACAATAATTACAAAGCGAACCGTTTCATATGCATCAAAACGTGGAAAGGGAAGCGGTAAAGGAGGCTGCAGGTAGGTAGATGAAACGCAGAAATAACTGTTACATAAAAATTCAGCTGAACTGAATGATCATTTTCCGATTTAATCGAGTATGTAACGCCCCGCTTGCGGATATTTCGTTACTTCTACTCTAGTGGGTGCATTTTGATAGCAACGAAATTTGAAGTTGAATGGAAGCATATATGCGCGGAACGGAAGCCAAGACGCATTCTATAACGCGGCCTGTTTTTCAGATGAAGCGCGTATTCCTCCACTGGTTCAGAGCATCGGGCATAGTGTTGTTGACACCATAGTAGTGATCAGATAGAGTTATTTCAGATAACACAGATCGGCAGCACGGACTCAACGGCGCAAGCCTTCTCCCGTTGGCAAGCGCGTCGCCCGCTGCCGCCGCTTCGGAGGATGGGACCGTTCGGGTTACGCGCTGCGCTGGTAACGAAAGCACTTTTAGCTACACTATCAATCAACACCTTCGAACGCCTGTGCAGAAACATTCGGCGTCAGAGCTTTAGTAGTGGGGTAGTGCAGAGAGGCAGAAAAGTAAAAAAGTGAGGGAGGGTGATGACGGGAAAGGGTGGGGAAGAGTGGGGAAAACCTTGGCGCCTAAACCTGTAGATAAATAAATTAGCAACATACAGTGATATTTGCGACCTACGCACGGGTCACAATGCGTCTGCAGTATCGTTCTACTTTTCCCTAAATCGTACGATGTAAAAGGAACGCTGACCGGATATTAATGCCGCAACGGCATTGTTCGCTCCGCCTGGTGCCGCCACTGAGCGCGCTCATCGTGAGGCGATGAGCGCGACCTGTTATTCGGCGCAATACGCGTGCAAATCATTCTAAAACTATTGAAAGAATACACCTGCAAAACCAACGTGTTTAAAAATTCTTTCTTCCCTAGAACAGTCAGCGAGTGGAACGCACTTCCTGCTGATAATGCAGAATGCCCGACCGTCGAGTCTCTGTTATTAAAATTGAAAAATTGTTCTTGATATATTCACGTGTAGTGCGTCTTTATTACTGTTGGCGTTTCTCGTACCTGTGGTTTGCCGTTGTTTATGTGTTCGGGTATTTTGCTCCTGTATTGCTCTCACCATTTCCTTGCACATGTGGTTTCATATGTCTGCATTTAATGTATCTTTTTTTTTCTTTTAACTTTTTTTTTCTGGTGGTCAATTTCACTTTACGAACAGCCTATTGATGTGTGAGTATTTTAATCCGTTTTTTGGTGGCAGGTCGACACCGAGATGATTTTTTTATTTTTTAGGTTTTCTTCTTGTTAAGCTGGTTTTTCTTTTCTGCTGTGTTTTTTATTCTTTATCAATGCATGTAATCCCACTCCTGCTTAAGGCCTTCTATGTAGGCTGGCAGTATTTCTGAAACAAATAAATAAATAAATATCGATTTCTTTAAGAGCCCGCATTCTAGAAAACACGGGTCCGCATTCCATGGTCTCGCCCGACGAGTCACAACTCCGCAGTTCGTGTAAAAATTCGGATTTATTCTGTGTCAACAAAAATAATTACAAAACCGCGCTTATGTCTGTTTCAGAGTGGAAATGGAGTAACCACTTGATGAGACTATTTTGACTAACTCCGTCGTTATTTTCATCCTTACTATTATGATCACTGCTGATACTATCACCTTGATCTAATTGCAGCGTCATTGTCATTACTACTAAAATCATTGTATTACAATCACTAACTGCAGTCGTCGTTATCGTCGCCATTACCCTCCCTATCATTATTACGAACTGCATCGCCATTGTCGTCGCCAGTATAATCCCCACGGTAGACAAAGAGAATTACGATCGGTTTCTCTCGAACCTGGAGTAGAGTAGTGGTTAGCGCACTCGGCTGGAAGTCGGAAGGATAGTGGTCCGATTCCCGACGGGTACAGATTTCTTCTTTAATATAATGCTGCGGACACACCCGGAGGACACATCCATCGGACGGACATGAAAGTCATCATGAGCCTAGAAAGGTTTTCGCCTTAAATTCGATTGGCAACAGTACAACAGTACAGCGGCTGAGGCTAACGACAGGACAGTGCTTTCATTCTAAAAGGAGCCAAATAGGGGGTCAATGCTTTAGCACAGTGTACAAAACATAGCGGGTGCGGATAACGCGATGTAAAACGACAAAAGGGCTGTGAGCTATAGAAAAAATTAGTTGGGGTTTAACCCTGGTTAACCCTAGTTGAATTGCTATAGCAACGGCGGAGGCCTCTTTTTGTTCATCTTCTTCTTCTTCTTCTTATTAT
>JAJIZL010082572.1:394-11365 GCA_023969395.1 Amblyomma maculatum | reverse complement strand
TTCATATCTGCTCTTATATAAGGCTATTCTGTGTTTCCTTGGATCCATAAACAAGCAAGAAACTGTGCATTTGCAGTATTTATTATCAAGATCTTCTTTCATGTTTCACTCACAATAAACGTTTGCATCGTTCACCTGTTGGTAGAGTTGATGCCAAAAATAATTTAAACATTCTTTAAGAAGTTCTTTTTGGGAACATCAGTCCCAAAGTTCCCAAAAAGCGATGATTTTTGTTAAATTGAGAGATAAATTAACGATAAAGGCCCTCGAGATAAAATTCTTGACATAGCTCATTAACCACACAAACTTCTAAGCTTACAATCCAGAACTTTTTGTTCGAGTAAATTGTGTCCAAAGGGAGAAAGAAGTTTTTGAAGTTCGCAGTCAATGTCACTGCTCGGCACTGCCGAACTGTGCTTTCACTGCATAAGTCCTACGCGGCACAGCTCAATTTCATAGCGCCTCTTAACTCTAAATCCTATATATGTTGGTGAATGATATTTTATGAGCGGAAAGTGGCATTAAAATCACTACTATATTGCCGCGTTTTTTACATTGCAATAGCATTTTAATAATATACATTTGTGTGAAGAAAACAAACAATAAACGATTTCTTCGTCTACACGGGAGGTGGTGATGGTGGTGAAAGACATTTATTGGCTAAAAAGGACATTCGCAGGGAGGTATGAATCATCAGACTCGAGAGACGTTCTGCATGGCGCTGATTCATTGTTTGGTGCATAAAGCAGCTGAGCTTGTTACGGGTCATGCAAGAGCCTGATTCTCGCCACTAAGCACCAACCGCAGCATATTTATTTCGAAGCGAATTATGCTCACATTATGCTCCATCAATGCGCAGCGTCAGCATTACTCTGTCACGCACATCTTCAGTCTAAGCTCGCTTACCAGCTTGAAGCAGTTTTCGCAAGTCATCACTCGACACAGAGAAAGGGCAGCAGGTAAGGCGTCGTTGGCAGTGCTTTAAATCCTTTCCAAACTGGAAGGCTCACGAGCAAATTCGCAGAAAACGGACATATGGATATAGGAGACTGGAACGCGTCTCGGTACTCTGAAAATGGAAAGAGGCAAGTTGCATTACCAGGTCCTCCTGCATCGCCTACTTCTCAGTATGAAGGGAAGAAAAACGTTGATAGCGATAAATTAGGAGTTCAAACTACTGTGCAATTGAACGTAAACGTCAAGACTGATTTCCTTCCTCTCGAATGAAATTTTACCACGCGGCCTGAAAAATGCTTGCTGTCAGATATGTACGTTTTAGGGGATTTGATCATTTGTCGCTGCCTTTGTCTAGGTCATGGACAAGGCGAATCATGTTGGGCTGCTGCAGATTCTTTGTGCGATAAGGCCCTAGGAGGCACCGCAGAAATCGCTACGAGTCGTCTATTCAGGTTTCCAGCAAGGCTGCCGTATACTTGGCCGCACTGTTGGTGTCTGAACTGTGCCGCATTTGTCTCCACGTCTCATAAGCGAGAGGAGATGCATAGCTTTAGGCTGTGATTGTGTTTCTTTTTTATCCATCGCTTCTGCAAGCTTGACTAAGCTTTCCACATGGGGAATACGCGGCAATAAATCACTTCCGAGTTTTGCATGCACAGCATTTCTGATGTGGCAATGTTTACTTCTTTATTGAGTTTAGCTAACCAATTTGCAAGGTGGTCGATTTGCATTGCGGTCATGGTGCGAAGATCACGAAAGCGATGACTGCTGAGATTTGTAGCTTGCTATGGGGGGTTATGAAGGCAAGCTGGAAAGATGTCTGAATTTTACAGGGGTCGCTACCGAGAGAGTGTTGCGCGTTTGTTCATTGGCATTGAGTGACATTCTTCGTTAGTGTAAGTTCAGGGGTGGTGTTGTTTGCTACACTATTGCCGATACGCGTATATTGTTGCGCATCATTTGCTAGGACTACGCCTTCGTTTCAGAGAAATTTCCACGGTCGGGCGCTTTAGGGCAGTTTATTTTGTATCCCCATCTGGCGTGACGGACATCAGTCTCCTAGCAACATGAATGGGTGTGGTTGGCGCTGATGTGAAGAGCTTGTTTCATAGCTGCCTTTAGAGGAGCAGATTTTGCATTTTTTTTTGGGGGGGGGGGGAGAGAAAATTACAGGACTTTACAGACTGATGAACCGAATGTGGAGCGGATGCCGAACCCAAGTACCCGGCTGCGAAGCCGACCACTGGCAGCTGCGGAGAGGTGTCCGTGTGCTGCGTGATGTTAGTGCACGTTTAAGATCCCCAGGTGATTAAAATTACTCCGTTGTAGGAAGAATCCACTTTCATTGCCTGCGCATGCAATACCGGCAGACACTTTCCTGCTGCATTGGGTCAGCTATCCGCAGTGGCGCGCATGCGTAGTACGGAAACTACCCTTCTCTAGGCACCCGCACGTGCATCGGCTCTGTTGCCACTACCCTCCTCCTCCTCTGTAGCGAGCGCAGTGGCGGAACACCTTTGGAAAGGCGCTGCTGGTCGCCATGGTTACGGCTCATGCGCAGTAGCGGCTTGTGCCAGGCATGGTGACCATGTCTTTACATGGCACAGTGAAGCTTTCGCTTCAAATAATTTAATGAAATGCAGTATTAACCGTCCAGAATGTCCTGGGCCAGGGTAACCAAGGCCAACTTGTCCTTCAGCCGGTTAGAGGCTGACCGAGCCCGCCCCGTTGGGGGAGAAGGGTGTGGAAAGTAGTTTGATGGTTTATGAAGTGTGGAACTGAGCCTTTCTACAGGGGCATATGTTTTCTGCAGTGTACTGATTGTTTCTGTTTCGGTGACCAGATAAAGTGAATGTAGAGCTGCTTATTATTACCCTTGGAGCGGAAGCCTTCGTAGTTCCACTGCCACCTTAATTTCTTGTCGACGTCCTGCCATCTTGGGGTTTGAAGGCGGGTGTAATGAGATGCTGTTGTCGAGGATAAATATATTTTCTAGTGCAATTTGAATTTGAAGAGTTTGTTGTTACATCTGTTGCTCCAGCACCATTATCTGCTCGCCCATGCGTTCATGCTGGTGGTCATGGATTCGAATTTTTCAATAAGCTTCTCTCCTGGTAAAGTTATGGAGATGACCAGGCCAGCTTTTGGCGAGCCAATCTCTGTCTTGGTGGGGTGCTTTCCGTTTTGTGGGTGTATGACCGTTAGTGGTAGGTGTTGTATTTTTGGCTTTGGGAGCTTCGGCGCCTAGCGTATTCTTGCGCTGTCGGCAGAAGGTCTAGGAGGCATCGCTTGGCTGGTCCCCAGCCTGCCGGACCCAACCTTTCCGTTACACCGTCCCGTCCCCCGCCCCGATCACAAGACACGACGAAGGAGAGGCTGGCCCGACACGCCACCCACACGACCACAAGACATGATGAGAGAGCCGAAGGACCATGTCACCCCACTGACCCGATGTGCCGACCAAAGAACCCATCGACCCGAGACACCGCCATACATGAGCAAATTACCCCTGCCCGCGCCATTCGATGCGGGCCTTGGATGCATTCATCGGATCTTGGCGGGCTGTGGCCCGAAAGTATCCTAGGTCAGCCTTCATCCGAGAAGGCTTCATCCGGCCTTCATCCGGCCTTCATCCGGCCAGCCTTCATCCAGCCTTCATCCGACAGTAACGGCAAGCCGTTGTTGTTGGCCTCTTGAAAAACAGCAGTACCCACCATGGGGGATTGGCCAATGTGTGGTGTTGTCCACAAACACAATTACAGGCACAAGATTGCCACAAAGCGAGAATGGAAAGAATTATAACAATGCAGCTGTGGTAATAAAATAATAACAATCATAATAATTTTGATGAAAAATACCTGGAAGAATTCTGAAAAGGATTAACAGGTTAACCTACCAGTCGGTATAATATAGTCACGTATAATTCCACAAAGTGCCCAACTAATTCTCTTGGCATTCGCACCGATCGGCAGTAAAACGGGTTGTGACAAGGGGAGTCCTAACCTAAAGATGGGGATATCCTGCTATGTTCTTCTCTGAAGTGTGAACCGCCGGCATGAGAGAAAAAAAACGTTCTATGGATTCCACTTCTCTGCAAGATGCACATAGGTTTGTTGGTGTCCACCCACATCCGCACAGGTATAAATTCAAGCCCGACCTGATTTAACGTAAACGGACATTCCAATTATGTGATAAATGCTGATAATCTGTGTTATTTAGTAAGGAATCCCGCAGCCTGGCTGATATATGCTGGAACCACTCAACCTGGAAATCGCCAAAATACTAAAATTAGGGACGGGATATACTACAGACGCATTAAGGGCCGATCTCGCTAAGTAATCACCCACCTCATTTGAATGAACACCTGCATGACCAGGAACCCAGAAAAAACGGATTTCTTTCAAAGTACACAGAACAAAAAAAAATTCAGGAATCAACTGAAAAATATTTTTTTGAGGTTTCAAGAGAGATTAACACAGATAAATAATCGGGCAAGAATGATCACTTGTGATACATGCCATATAATTGTGTGTAGAGACAGTCCAAGAGCTAAACATTCCGCAAAGAATATAGGAATATAATCTGGAGCACGGACAGAATAACTGTGAAAATATGCAAACTGCAGTTTTTTTATTTGCTGACTGATGCATCTGTAGATATACAGTGTATGGTGGTACTTTTCTAGGAGATCAGAAAGAATACCGTTTAAATTTTTTGCAGGTATATATTTCACAATGGACGGGAAAATGTCATAGTGGAAGTCCACTGTGACCTGCGTGTCATCAACCCCTTGGAAATAGTTCAGGTCGACAATGATTGGTGCTAAAAGTTCCTGTGTCAATCTAACTTGTGACTGTTTATAGCGTGGTCAATGATCACATAACATAAGGTCGGTTAGGATGCATAAGTGGGAGGGATGACTTCAGAGGTCGGTTCTAGCGACCTGATGAAAGTTTGTACCGTGCGTAGTTGGAAGCGGAAGGTTAAGTTGGGGATACGGACTTCTAGATAAAGCAGACCGTTTGAAACTAATTTTGGAAGACCAAGACAGAGACGTATAGCACGCCTTTCCAATAACAGTAAAGGATAAAGCTTGTAGTTTGCGGTGCCAGAGAACAGAATAGGACCAAATTCAAGTATTGGTCTTACATAGGCTTTGTAGAGAAACAATAAAGTGTCGCGACGCATTTCAAACTTTTTATTGCTAATTCTTATCAGCCACATAAGAGCTTGCTATCCTTCAACCACATTGTATTTAGGGCAACCTGCAGTGGCCAGGCGGCGCTAATGGAACGCAGCGTTCAGCGCCGCCAACGGTAGCGCCGATTAATTTGTTTTTGTTTGTTTGTTTAGTGGGGTTTAACGTCCCAAAGCAACTCAGGCTATGAGAGACGCCGTAGTGGAGGACTCCGGAAAATTCGACCACCTGGGGTTCTTTAACGTGCGCTGACATCGCACAGCACACGGACGCCTTGCTTTTCGCCTCCATCGAAAAGCTGAAGCGGTCGGGTTACATTCGCGTTGTATGGTGGGAAGCATGTCCGCTCTCACTCTCTGCGATTTTAAGGCAATCGACTGTCTTGAGAGCTACTTCCGAACACCAATACTGGCGAAAGGACACCACCTTTTCGAGAATGGTCATGTTTAGAACGAGAACGGTGACTTCGTCACCGCGAAGTGCGCGCTGCTCACGACGGAACAACCGCGTGCACGACGTTGAATTTCGGGTGAGAAAACGGAGCTTTTTTTAACAATATTTATTACCCCAGGGCCCAGTGGGCTATATGATGAAGAATTAAGAAATGATTAAATGAATCGAGAATGTTGGCTGATGTAAACGGAGCTTTTTATTGACCTATTACATTCACACCTCATACCCAAATATTGAAAGTGCAGAAAGAACCTGAGAAAAGATTGAACGCCTATTTTTTTTGTTCTTGCTGTTTGATTACAGCAGCACAATAATTTAATCGCGGTTTCGCATTACAGTTTAATATTACATTTTTGTTCGTCGCGCGTAGCTTTCAACATGGCCGTGGAGGTTACAGAAAGACAGGTGAGTTTCCCGCTACGGATGCCGGAGCGATTTCAAGTACTGTGCGCTTGTAGCGTGCGTTATGAACGAAAACGGCATGCATTTTGTACCTCAGTACCTCAAGCGTGGGTAAAGCCAGCGCGCAAAGCTGGCACTCAATGACAAAGTTTCCATAAGTGAGGTCGTGTTGGTTGGTTGGTTGGTTCATAGGAAGGGAAAGGCGCAGTATCTGTCACACTTGCTCTGTGGACACCTGAACCGCGCCGTAAGGGAAGGGATGAAGGTGGGAGTGAAAGTGGATAGAGAGAAAGGGGGGCCGTAGTGGAGGGCTACAGAGTAATTTCGACCACCTGGGGATCTTTAACGTGCGCTGACATCGCACAGCAGGAGTTATGATTTTTGTCTGTTGCTACTAATAATAGAACACTCTATCATCTGGGACAAGAAACTCCTGAACAGCTTGAGCAGTCGGTACAAGAAAATTATGGCATGGAACTATATAGAGTGAAGTTCCTGCTCCGCGTTACGGTATCACGGGACACCGCACACCGTCACTTCGACTTTTTCAGGACCCTAAGAACTAATTTACAGATAAACATGAATATCCAAATCTGTAACTGGGAGTTTTGAACGTATTTTTGCTTTAAGGTTCCGAATAGACACCGCATTAGAAGTCCGGTTCAGAGAGCCCACGAGCATTTGTTTTTAAATTTCGCCTCCGATGAAACGCGGCTGGAATTCGATGCTGCAGCTGCGCGACCTTGTTGCTTTTTTGGACGTTGCGTCCTCTAATAGAAGGACAATGCCACTCGATCCTGCACAGCTTATACCAGTACTTTCCAAATGCTACAGCGTGGAGCGTGTGCTGGGGAGAGTGCTCCCAGTGTGCGGCGCCCCGAGTCAGAAGTTTGATCCGTCTCCTCCGCCCAACAGGCAATCGTCTTATTTTAACCCCTTAGCGTCTGTACGCATACGAAAACGAATTTCATTTCAATTATTCTCTCACAGCCACTATCCTCTTCTCTCATCTTTTTCCTGAGGTTCTCCCCAGCAAGCGATACGCTTGGGTCCCCTTCGCGATTGTGGCAGTTTTTCTCGCCGTCCCTGCGCTTATTATTGCGAAAGGAATACTACTCGCACTTCCAAGCCTTCGCGTGACCCGGCCGCAGTTACGTCTTACCCACGTGACGCTGTGACGTCACACCCCACGTGACACACGGGCTGGCTGGAGCTGCCAACTTGGGTCTCTAGTTTCACGTGGGACGGTTATGTCAGAATCAGACTGCTAGGAGCCTGGCACTCACGTTGCCCCTATACGCCACCAAGGCACGTTCATATGGGTTGGTTAAAGCGGGGCTTGATATGTGGGCTGAGGAGGAAGAAAAAGAGAAGACGAAGAACGCTCGGTCACCCGCAGCTAATGCTTTCGCTCAATATTTGGTTCAGCAGCGTTGAACTCTTGTTATTTTTTTTTGTTCTTGTTCGCATCCGTAGTAGTCGAAACATCGCACGAGACCACTGAAGCCATTAAATGAGTAAATCACACTCAACGGGATAAAAAAAAAGCGCTAACGCAAAAGAACACAGCGGCCGCAACATACACGGCGTCTGCTTCTGGGCCGCCTCATTGTTACCTCCCGTCCGCCGCTAGGTGGCGCCACATGTAGCAACAAACTTCATTGCAGGGTGCCTATGGAGCCTCCAATCCAATGTTGAATCATACGTAACACCTAAATATTTAACCGACTCTAGCTGTGGAATCTAGTTGGAGCACTTAGCTAAAGAAATGTGCAAAGGTGTATACGGGGTAAATACAGGTTGATACTGTCCAACCAGACTTCAATGTCATCCAAATATTTTTGCAGAGTGTGGTATAGGGACTGAATACCCCATGTAGAGGCGAAAAAAGCTACATCGTCGGCATAAACAAAAATTATGTTTGGACGGATGGGAATGTAATTTACTAAAATATTAAAAAGCCGCGGTGAAAGAACGTATCCTTGTGGCACACCCCTCGACTGACGATACGTGTTAAAGCAGGGGGCTCCGTCTGTACAGTAAAGATGCCTATCCTTTAGAAATTCACATATTCATACATAAATACACAATGTAGGATGCAGCTGAGCAAGCTTGTTAAGCAGGATAGTATGCTCTACGCTGGCGTAGGCCTTAGCAACATCAAGTGTCACCAGAGCTGAGACTTCCCTCCTGCGTAGCAAAAGACGGATTCGACTACCTAGATCTACGTGCGCGGATCATATGGAGCAACCGTGTCGAAAGCGAATCTCTCCTGAGCCGAGACCATTAACTTCATAAACATGCTCTGTTAGACGACTGTTCACTATGCGTTCTATTAATATGAATAAATTTGAAGTCAATGCAATTGGCCGCATATTGTCTAAGACGTATGCCTTCCCTGCATCTTTCAACAACAAAATTATTTTCGCCACCTTCCAAATGTGTTGAATCCAAGCACTTTGATTTGATTGATAGCAGCTCTGAAGAGTAAACCTCGGCAAATTCTGAGCAGGAAGCCAGTGTACACAAAGGAACTTGTCTCTGTTTCTGGAATCGTAACACCAATCCCTGAGTAATGCACTCCAGGGTTTGCTTAGCCTACTGTGGCGCAAGCACTTTTGAATTAGTAAGGTTGGAGACTGGTGAAATCTTGTTATGCTCCATGAATCTATATAGAGCCTTCCGATTACCTGTACTTGAGAGATATGTGTTTAAAGTTTGGTTATACTCCTCCTTTCCTCCTGCAATTGTCCCTTTGAGAGATGCAGAGAAGAATTTATAATTTAACCAATTAGCTGGACTCTAGTTGTCAGACAGGCTGTTCCAGACAGATTTTCTATGACGATAGACTTTCTCGCAGCCTTGTATTCACTAGGGAGACGGCTGTTTGGTAGAGGTTGCCGCGTGTACAGTTGCTGTACTGCATTTTGCAGAAAGGAAACTGCCTGCTTTGCTCTGTCGGACCAGCTTGTACTAACTACCGAAGTAAGAGAAGTGGATATCAAAATGATATAGGTTACGTGGTTCACAAATTTGTGTGTTGCACCTATATTTGTGAGTGAAGATAAAGGCACATTGAAGGTTATCGAAAAATGATCACTACGTGTGCCAGAATCATCTGTGGACCAATAAGTTACCACTAGCCCACCCATTGATAAGGTTAAGTCAGTGACTGGGCGGAAAACTCCTCGCATAGATGTAACAGCTCCAGAAGCACAGCTGAGTACAACATTTGTAGACATCCACGACCAGAGAAGCTGGCCGCAGGAATCTGTTCGAATGTCCCAGTCACTACGATGCGAATTAAAATCCCCTGCAATTACAGCACTGCTTGCGGCGGCCAATAACTCATCTAAGCAGTCTGTCCTGAGCAAGCCTAAAGGGAAGTAGACATTCAGTTCAGTTCAGTTCAGGCGTTCAGTCGTGTCCGACTCTTCGTGACCCTATGGACCATGTCACGCCACGCTTTCCGGTCTCTCACTATCTTCTTAACATCACATAGCTTCATCTGCAATGCCTCGAGAATGCCATCTAACCATCGCGTTCGCTGCCTACCCCTTCTCCGGCGACCCTCAACCTTTCCCAACATCAAATCTTTCTCCAGCGACTCCTCTCTTCTCATCAGATGACCAAAGTAGCTGAGCTTTAACTTTAGAATTTGACCCTCCAATGAGCAGTCAGGGTTTATGGTCGACAATATCGACTGATTTGATCTTCTGGCAGTCCAAGGAACTCTTAAGAGTCTTCGCCAGCACCACAATTCAAACGCGTCAATTCTTCGGCGGTCAGCCTTTTTCACAGTCCAACTCTCGCATCCATACATCACAACTGGAAAGACCATAGCACGGGTTATACGGATCTTGGTTGGCAGACTAATGTCTCTGCTCTTTACTAGGCGGTCAAGGTAATGGCAACCCACTCCAGTATTTCCTGCCAAGAAAACCCTATGGAACCCCATACAATAGACGGAAATAATCTAGTGTATCTTTTGCCGTATAATACTACTTGAAGCGCATATCACTAAGGTTGACGACTGGGCACGTTGGTAGGGGTTTATACTTAACCAGCCAAAGGACGAGACACAGGAAAGAAGAGGACAGGACAAGGCTGGACTAGCAACTGAATGTTTATTGATCAGAAGAAAACAACGAAGACTCCATCCACCGGTTTCGACCACCCTACTTGCCCGTATTTTCACGGATACGATTGTTTTCTTATCTCCAGTAATCTGTAGCATCAAGGTAGTGCTCGAGTGATACTCCTAAACACTTTGATCGTGTGTTTGCGCAGTGGACATTCTGATAAGTCTGACGCGAGTTGTCCCTGTTGCCATACCAGAATCGGAGACATTTTGTCCAGCTAATCAGTCTACTTGACAGCTTACAAAACCTTTTCGCTTCCTTAACTGCCCCAGAAACACTTTATCAATGAAGAATATGGCGACATCTTGTGCTCAAAGAGAACTTTGACCTCGTTTTATAATAAATCAAGTCATATCACTCGTTACACGCTATGTCGAGGCAAACTGGCTCGAGGTATACAGCAAATTGACAACCATGTCTTACTGGTGATGAAACAAACAAAACACTTAGTACTGCGCTTGTGAACAATACTCCCTTCTGTGCAACCCGCATATGTCTTTCTCACGCTTTTAGGCAGCACTCGATTGACACTCATGCGCTTCAGTACGGTCAGGAGATTGCTATACGCCACACGGTCGAAGCCTTTTTGTAGCGTAAAGCTACACTATGCGGGTCAGAGCCGAGTTTCACGTGAGTGTGCCCCACCCATTATGCGCATGCGCGAGAGCCGCGTCTAATTGAGAAGAAGAAGAAGAAGAAGAAGAAGAAGAAGAAGAAGAAGAAGAAGAAGAAGAAGAAGAAGAAGAAGAAGAAGAAGAAGAAGAAGAAGAAGAACAACAACAACAACAACAACAACAACAACAACAACAACAACAACAA
>JAJIZL010082565.1:1675-17562 GCA_023969395.1 Amblyomma maculatum | reverse complement strand
GTTTCTGGAACTCTCTTGCTTTTTCCATGATCCAGCGAAGGTTGGCAATTTGGTCTCTAGTTCCTCTGCCCTTGCGAAACCCAGCTTGCACGTCCGGAAGCTCCCGATCCACATACTGCTGCAGCCTACTTTGCAGGATTTTTAACATCACCTTGCTAGCATGCGAAAATAGCGCGATCGTGCGGTAGTTGGAACAATCTTTGGCACTGCCTTTCTTTGGAATGGGGATGTAAACTGACCTCCTCCAATCCTGTGGCCACTGCAGGGTTGTCCAAATCTTTTGACATAATGTATGCAGTGTGTTAACAGCGTCGTGGTTGAGGTTTTGAAGCAACTCAGCTGGAATACCATCAATTCCGCTAGCTTTGTTCTTAGCAAGGCTGGCTAAGGCCCATTCAACTTCAGTCTTCAGGATGCCCGGCTCGAGATCAGTAATCACAACCGTCCTATGTTAGGTTTGCACATCCGGGTCCTTCTTGTACAGTTCTTCTGTGTATTCCTGCCATCTCTTCTTTATCTCTGAGGCTTCAGTGAGGTCCTTGCCTCGTTTGTCCTTTATCAAGCCCAGCTTAGCACAGAAGCTTCCTTTGATATCTTTGATTGTCTTATACAGAGCTCTTGTGTTCCTTAATTGGCTGTTGTCCTCAACTGCTAGACACTGTATGTTCAGGAAGGCATTCTTATCTCTCCTTGCTATCTTCTGAAAATCCGCATTGAGCACCTTGTATCTTTCTCTTTCCCCCATACCTTTTGTCATCCTCCTTTCCTCAGCTATTTGCAAAGCCTCTTCAGATAACCAGTTTGCTTTCTTGCATTTCTTTTGCTTTGGAACTACCTTAGTAGCAACTTCTTGTATTATATCACGAACATCAGTCCACATCTCTTCGGGCTCTTTGTCTTCTAGATCTAATTCTTGAAATCGATTCCTCACTTCCACAGCATATTCTAATGGAATCTGATCCAGATCATACCTGAAAGGCCTTCTAGTTTTCTGCGCTTTCCTCAATCGAAGCTTAATTTTGGCAACAAGCAGCTGATAATCGGTGCCGCAATCGGCCCCAGGCCTGGTTTTTACTGCTTGTATAGCGCTTCTCCATCTCTGCCGGCAAATAATATAATCGATCTGATTCCTGTACAGACCGTCCGGTGAAATCCATGTGTACTGGCGCCTCTTGTGCTGTTGAAAATGAGTATTCGCTATGGTCAGGTTGTTTTCTTGACAGAACTCTACTAGCCTCTGCCCAGCTTCATTTGGCTCACCAAGACCGAACTTGCCTGTAATTCCGGATATTTCTTCACTCCCGACCTTAGCATTCCAGTCTCCTATGAGAAAAACGACGTCTGATGATGAGGTGCGGTCTAAAAGGCATTGTAGGTCCGCATAAAATCTCTCAACGTCAGCTTCTTCAGCAGCAGTGGTCGGTGCATAGACTTGGATAACTGTTATGTTGAAAGGGTGACCTTGGATCCGAAGTGAAATCATTCGGTCGTTTTTGGGGTTGTACCCTAGCACTGCTTTGCCCATTCTTCTGTTTGCTATGAGAGCGACCCCATTCCTTCTCTTGGATTCGTGCCCACAATAAAAGACATAATGGTCGCCGGAGTTAAATTCTCCCATTCCGGTCCACTTGAGCTCGCTGATACCCAAGATATCAATGTTCAATCTGTCCATTTCTCGCTTGACGATATCCAGTTTACCTTGCGTCATAGATCTTACATTCCATGTTGCTATGTGATATATCTCCTTGCAACATCGGACTTTCCGGTCGCTTCCCGACACATCCACAACTGAGCGTCCTTTTGGCTTTAGCCCAGCCGCTTCATTCGTCCTGGAGCTACTAGGAATCGCCCTTTGTTCATCCCCAGTAACATGTGGGACGCCTTCCAACCTGGGGGGCTCATCTTCCGGCGCCATATCGATAATGGTATTGTGACTGGCCATAGGGTTTTCTTGGCAGGAAATACTGGAGTGGGTTGCCATTACCTTCTCCAGTGAATCACATTTTGTCAGAACTCTCTGCCGTGACCTGTCTATCTCGGGGTGGCCCTACACAGCAGAGCTCACGACTTCATCGAGTTTCGCAAGCCCCTCCGCCACGACAAGGCAGTGATCCATGAAGGGGCCGTAAGCTGATAATAAACAGCTATTCTAGAAATCATTACTTTGCATGTTATATTCGGCGTGGTTGATTTCCGACGTCACTAAGAAGCCGCCCATAGTTGATGTGAGTTTCAAATGTCATCTTCATTTATTGGATGCATTAGGCTAGACTTCTTTGTTGCTGCTTTCGCTTCTGCTCAAGACAAATGTGAAGGTACAAAATTGAAAAAAAAGCCAACAAGAAATCGGCTTATGACGGCAGTGGGCCTTTCGTTGAGCAACTCATCTCCGTACATTGCATGGACTCAATGGCCTTGCCATAGCTCTCTCTTGAACTTTATTAGAAAAGCTAACCGTTTTTCTTTCACTTAACACCCCGTTTAATTTTCGTACATACTCCATTATGCAATGAGGCAATAAACAACGTTATTAAAAAAATGAGAAATGTTTATACTAGGTTTTTGCGCTATAAAATGTGTGGAAGTTATTTGTGTGTTCACTGGGTGATACCTTCAACCGGGCCATAAGGGAAGGGTAGAAGGTGGGAGTGCAAGTAGCGATATAAAAATGTGGCATAGTCTAACACCGTGGAGCAATTTCGGCAACCTGAGGGTCTCCTCAATTTGGCTACGTCGCACGTAGCCGCCGGTGGTCAGGTGGCTACAGCTACGCCGGTTCAGTATCCGGGAGTCTTGGCCAATGAGTCAGCACGGCGGAGTAATAGTATTGTGATAAGTAGGCGGGAATGCAACCAGCGGGTACTTTGGAATGAGCCAGTGCTTATATTCGTCGCTAATTGGTCGTCGAGTAAGTTTTGAAGAAAAAGCTTCATTTCGCTAGGTAGCGCCGGATATTATTGTGGGATTCAATTTCACCTTCATTTAACCACCAAAGAGCTGTAGGACAAACCGTTGCAATGCCGTTCAGGCTTTCACTAAAACATGACATATACTAATCATCATCTTTTTTTATTGACCCTTAGGGACCCATTGCATTGCAATACATAAAGAGGGAGAACCATGGAATGATGTTCATGGTAATATATCTATATACAATGAAGAATATACATTGCAAATTTCTATGTTACCGTAAAATAAACAAATAAAAAATCAAGACGCACCAGAGAATTGCAATCAAGTCGGCGTATGTGTACGTAATATTTAAAGTGGATCATTAAACAGGCAGAAAGGAGTATACAAACACAGAAATAGCCTGCATTATGTCTGTGAGCTAAAAGGGCACTCACAACGAAAAATTCGGTTCGACGCTAGAACGAAGTAATTAGAAATAAGGTTAAAACCAAATGGCGGTAATTTTATTATGCCAAAGCGAGCTGATAGTAGGTGTCTAAATTTTGAGTTGTCACATTCGTGGACGATTGATTTGGGAATCGAATACCATTAATCAATAGCCAATGGCAAGAATGATCTGTTGATGGCGTTCGTAGTACTAGTTATACAATGCTGAATAAGGGAATTGAAAACGTGACGTTGTGATCGCGCGGGTGGTACTAGAAGGGCGTCTCGAAGGTCAGGGAATTTATTATATAGATTACGAAACAAGCACAACTGCACTGGATTTATTCGATGAGCAAGTGATTCGATGTCAATAGACGATATTATGTCACTAACGGTAACCCCAGTATGATACATATATCAAATGGAACGAGTCGCCCGATTGTGGATGCTTTCCTTTAAGTCAATTAGGTAATACTGATTACGACTGAGTATTTTGCACCCATACTCATGTCTACGTCTAATATATACCTTATAGGCGAGTTTTTGTATGTAATTTGAAGATGAGAGAAGAGAACCTCTTATGGACTAAGAGGTTTGGAAGCGTCAGCCACCAGTTTTGGTATATGTTTAGCCCAGTGCAGTGTGTTCGTGTTAGCAATCTCTAGATGTCGGTATGATTAAAATACGCGTAACTGCCCTAGTGAAAAATCCCGTATCGCGACAACGGGTTTGAACCGGTCCTGTATTATCCCGTATAAATTTGATACCGGTGTGACCAGTCCTGTATGACGCTTAAACGGGTTTATATCGGACAGGTCATGTCCGGTATGAATCTCAATCCGGACGGTCCAGTCCGGTATAGAGTTAATACAGGGAAGACCATTTCCATTATGCATCTTATACATGACATCCCAGTCCGGTATGGATATGAAACAGGGCGGACGAGTCCTGTATGAAGCTTAAACGGGTTTATATTGGACAGGTCATGTCCGGTATGAATCTCAATACGGACGATCCAGTCCGGTATCGAGTTAATACAGGCAGACCATTTCTAGTATGCATCTTATACATGACATCCCAGTCCGGTATGGATATGAAACAGGGCGGACCAGTCCTGTATTGAGCTCATATACAGGACAGGTCATGTCCGGTTTAACAGAAACCGGACAAATCCGATATGAATGAAACTGATACGGGACAGAGTATTTCCGCTTCTCAGTACGACTCGGGCGGATCGTGAAGCTCAGTCAGGATGACCACGTCGGAACATGCCTTCACGCTAAATAAGCATGAAACCATACATAATATACGTTAAAACTTTTTTTTATATGTGGAGTACGCGTTGTTTCGTACATACCTAGAAGATATGAAGCCGTGGATGTGTGCGCTAGCAAGTACATACATGCATCGCGTTTTGTTTTGCGGGTGCAACAGTCGCTGCAGCTTGTACGATCTTGCGGTGCATCTTCATAATCTGCGACTGAAGATATGCCACCTTCAACGCGAAAGTGCAAGCAAGAACGTAGCGTTTCGTTAGCGCGGATAAAATGCGCTCGAGAATAAATGAAACATCGCTGACCATCGAAATATGCACAGGTCAGCCGAACATCGGGAGTCGCTTTCTCGAGTGTTTGCGCATGCAAAACACTTGGTCAGAAAAAAATTCATTGACGTCGCGGCTCCGCTGGCAGCAGGTGAAGCTAAAACAAGCAGTATTACAAGTGTTGTTGCACCGCATATGTCTATATGTAGCAAAAATTGCATGCGTTCGAAGACGATGACAAAACACATCAGCACTAGTAAATTGTGACATTCGGAGGTTTGTCTGCAAGAAAGCGATACATTGTAAAGATGCGGGACTCGGATAACCCTTCGTTGTAGCCAGGAAAAAGATGCAGCATGTTTAAAGAGCAATCGTTCAATTACGACCGCAAATTCTACACCCTACAAAAATACAGAAACTACATAAGAGCAATCTCGACTTCATAGGCGGATATATAACCACCATCACCGTTTCCTGCCGTGGTGTAGGGTACTAGTTGGATAGGTAGCGGCGCGGGCAGCGTTTCACGATGCTCTCAGCTACAAAGGTTCAGTCGGCCTCAGGCCGAGGTACTGCTCAGGTAAATGCCAGCAGTAATGATTACCGTGTTGTCCTTCCCCGTTTCCCAACTGGTAAGCTTGTCGTCGATTCTGTTTTTCTGCATGCTGACCTCGCCGGTCGCCCCTACCGTGCCCAAGACTTCAGAGACGCCCTTCGGAACGTGGTGGATTTGGAAGAAATAAGCTCTATCGGACAATTTCAAATGTCGCATGTCTGGATGGTTACATGTAAATCGGCGCACTCTAAAGTAAAACTAGTCTCATGTGGAGATTTATTAGTTAAGAACCGTCGCTGTGTTGTCGTGGATCCAGAACCGAAGGAGATAAAGGCGAAACTTCTCTGGCTGCCTGAACGCATGGATGACTCCTTTATTTGTGAAGCTCTACAAGCTTATGGCAAAGTCACCTCGATTTCGAGGGAAAACTGGAAAGTTGCCGATATGAAACAGATGAAGACGCTCAGCCGAGATGTGACTTTGACTCTTGCAGAAGGGGTTAGCGTTGGTGACGTTCCACATCAGCTAACTGTGTGTGGAGTGCAGAGCCTCGTTTTGATACCTGGCCGACCACCTCTCTGTCTCCGCTGCAACCGTGTAGGACACATTCGTCGGCACTGCCGTACGCCGCGTTGCGAAGATTGCCGGCATTTCGGCCACACAGCAGAGGAGTGTGTGGTTACATACGCGGACAAGCTTCGGCACCGAGTACGGCCTCCTGACGAAGCATTACGGGAGCACATCATGGACGCGTCTGAGATAATTTATGCGTCTGGCGACCTTCCTGTCGGCGTTGTGGCCGAGTCCTCAAGTGCTACTCCACAGAATACTGAGAAACAAAATACTGCTCATGCGTCCGAGGGTAATGAGAACAACTCAGCGTCTCAGGCCTTGGACAAGATGTCATGTCAAGCTTCGGACAAGGAGCCAACCGCAGACGAGCCACCAATCGTTCCCGAACACCCAGCGGACGTCACCGCGGATATTGTGACCCCTGTGGCCGTTGCTGTGCAACAATGTCCAGACCAGAGCCAAGTTCCTGTGGCTGACGGGCTCGCGGCTGCCGACGAGCCGGTCTTGAAACGCCGTGCATCATGTGTCTCCGAGTCCAGTGAGGAGGACGATCAAGCTGTCAACAAGCATCGTCGTCGCGGTCGAGCGTCGAAGCACAAAGGGAAGTGCCGGCGTTCGCGGTCGAGGAGGCCTGGCGGTGGTTCGGAGGCGGATTCGCCGTCTTCAGAGAGGCAAATGGAATTGTAGACAAAACTATGTGCTGTCACCATGGCGGTCTCTGAAGAGATAGTGCTTGCAACTCTCAATGTACGGGGTCTTAGGTCTCGCCAGAGACAGATGCAACTTCGCCGACTTTTGCACAGCAGGCGTCTAGATATTGTGGCAGTCCAAGAGACGAAGATAGAGAGAGAAGAGGAAACCGAGAGGGCGTTACAGCCCTTTTTGGCAGATTTTAATGTCATTGTTGCGCATGCTGTGGGCTCGTCGGCAGGTTGTTTTCTGTTTCTACGAAAGACGCTGCCTTGTACTGGCCTAACTTATAATATCGACGCCGAGGGTCGGTTGATATGTTGCGATCTTCTACTCTTTAGGAAGCCATGGCGGATAATTAATGTTTATGCTTTTAATACTGTGACACAGCGCATAAGTTTTTTTCAACACATAGCCAGCTTACATGACTGTGACCGACATCTTGTGCTAATGGGTGACTTCAACTGTGTTTGCAACCCCATAGATCGTTCTAGTCTAGACGCACGCAGTGACAGGAGTGGGGAACTTTTGTTCCGTGTTACAGAAGATGCGGGACTGGTTGATACAGGGGCATCCTGCCGTGCTTTTAGATCATTCACCCACATTCAAGGGCATTCTCACGCTCGTCTAGACCGGATCTATGCATCTTGTACATTAGTTTCCCGCTGGCTTGTTTGCGAAACTATACCGGTTTCGTTTTCTGATCATAGCATGGTAGTAGCCCGGCTCGGCGGCAATCACCATTCAAAGTTTAGGCCGCAGTGGGAACTTTGGAAGTTAAACTCATCGCTGGTAAATGATCAAGAATTTATCGTTCGTGTGCGCTCACAGCTCCAATCATGTTTTTCCAGAAATCTACTATTGTTCGCCGCTTGGGAAACGTTCATGCAGGAAGTACGTGCGATAGCAGTTGAACTTGGCTCAATAAAATCTTTCTACAGAAAACATCAGGAGGAGACACCTAACAAAAACTTGTGTAACCTGTATGAGCTAGAATGTGAATCCCCTGGATCATATACGGACGAAATTGCTAGTGTCAAAAGTCAGTTACAAAGGCATGATCGGAACGATACAGGGGTGCCTTAATTCGATCTCGTGTCAAGCGTGCTTTGCACTGCGAACGGCCGACGCGGCAAGCTTTGCTTGATGAACGTCATCATGCGATTGCAAAGCTGATTCCGGGAATTATGCGTAATGGCACATTGGTTACGAGTACGAATGAGGTTACGTCCGCATTCGTGGATTACTACTCGATGTTGTTTAGTGCCACTCCTCCTGTAAACAATTCTAACATCTCGCGTTTCACATCCCTGGTGAGCCCTTTATCAGAAGATGATTGTTCTGGAATTAGTAGCTATTTCACGCAGCAAGAGGTAGAAGTGGCAATTGATCAATTACCTCTCTCAAAAACGCCTGGTCCTGATGGCATTTCCTCTGAATTTTACAAAGCTTTTAAAACTGTTCTTGTTCCTATCCTGCTAGATGTCTTCGCGATAAGTTTTGATCTAGAAGCCCTTCCCGAGACTTTTACAAAATGCCACACAGTCTTAATTCCAAAGAGTACAGATGAAGAAAAATTACGCTCAGTAGAAGGCTATAGACCAATCACACTGGCAAATGTGGATTACAAGATTTTCGCCAAAATTTTATCAAATCGCCTACAGTTCGCAATGTCGGTTCTCATTGGACCTCACCAGACGTGCGGCTTGAGGGGCCGAGCCATACAAAGTAATGTACACATTGCGCGCACAGTCCTCGAATCATGCTCCTGCTCTCACGATCAGGTTGCTTTACTTCAGGTCGACCTCGCAAAAGCATTTGATCGAGTTTGTCATTCTTTCCTGTTTTCTCTTCTGGAACGAGCGAACGTTGGTTCTGTAGTACTGAAGGGGGTGCAACTTTGCTATAGAAATTGTTCGACTCGCCTAATTGTAAATGGCCACCTATCAAACCCCATACCAATCAACTCTTCTGTGAAGCAAGGCTGTCCGATGCCTCCACTGCTTTTTGCTCTTTACTTGGAAGCACTTTGTCAGAGTGTTTTACATAGCAGTAGTATCCATGGCTTCCCTCTCCTTGGAAATGAGGTTAAAGTGCTTGCATATGCGGATGATCTTGCGTTTTTCTGCACTGACAAACCAAGCATAGAAAAAGTTATATTCAGCATAGAAGAATTTGGCGCTGTTTCTGGTGCTCAGATGAATCACTCCAAGAGTTCCGGCCTTTGGTTTGGTTCGTGGGGCTCAACACCACCCCTATATGCAGGAATTGAATGGTCATGTGTGGCACCTAAATATCTAGGCGTTCCACTGCATGCATTTAAGTCAAGTTCAAATTACTGGAAAGAGCGCGTTCCAGTAGTCCAGCGTTATGCTAATACATTTGTCCCCTATCGGCTTTCAATATTCGGTCGGGCTCAGGCCTGCAACATGTTTTTGGCGACAAAACTTTATTATGTGCTTCAGGTCCTCCACTGCGCTAGGCATTACATCCAGCGCTTTCACCGAATATTTGCGACGTTTATTTGGTCATCCAATTTTGAACCGATTCGGCGTGATAACCTATTCAGACCTGTTTGTGCAGGGGGGCTCGGCTTAGTGCATCTGTATGTAAGGCAGTTAGTTGCCCGTTTCTTCTTTTTTCGTGATTGTTCACATCCGATTATTAGAGCATTCCTACAAGTTAATTTCATGAATCTGCTTCCCGACTTAGTGGTTTCTTCAGATTTTACTGATCGCCCGCAGTTACTAGGATTTATGCAGGAAGTTTATACTTCGGTGAGGTTTTTGACAGTACGATTCTCGAATGAGTACTTATATTCTGTTTCGCGCAAGATACTATACAAAGATTTGGTAGCAATGCTTTTTCCGCCACCACTGTATCGTTCTTTATACTTTGGCTTTAAAGGTCTTGATGTGTTAAAAAGGGTGCGCAAAATGCAGATTTCTCCTTGCACGAAAACATTTCTCTTTAAATTACACACCGAAGCTCTACCTGTTAACACGTGGCTCCATAGAAAAAATATTTTTGTATCTTCTGTAAACTGCCGTCTGTGTGATGTGCCCGAAACTATTCAGCACTGTTTCATTAATTGCAAAGACGCAATTCTTTTTTGGGATGTGCTGCAAAGAACTCTAAAGAAAGACTTTGTTCTAAATTCGTACAGTGTGCGGTATCTTGCTGTTACACAATCTGATTACGAACCATATGACATGTTTTTTCTTATTGGACTTCATAGTTTGTGGAAGACACGCATGTCGGATCGAAACGCTGAACCTGTTGTTCCACCTAGACTCCATTTTAGCAGAATGATGTTGCAACTGAAGGACACTTATGATGAAAATGACTTTCAACCTGATTGGTTTCCGCTGGTGACACGGTGCTTATTTTTGCCTGTCTTTTAAAAAGTTGTCTTCTGTTGTGCATCTCAACAATAGCTGAATGAATTGTAAAAAGTCTGTGTACATAACCCTTTTTGTATAATAAATACCATGTGAGAAAAAAAAAAGCCGTGGTGTGGTGGTTAAAGTGCGTGCTTGCTAGCTGAAAAGACCGAAGTTCGAATGACATGTAATTTTTCCTTTTCTATTTTCTTTTTGTTTCTTTTTCTTTTTTCTTTTCTTTTTCAAATGTAGTGGTGTTATGTATTGTTGAGCCTGTATCAATTAACCAGAAACCGGACGAACGCGTCATTTCTGGAACTGATACCGGGCAGAGTATTTTGCTTCTGAACAGAAGCCGGGCCGATCGACGAAGCTCAACCAGAATGATCATGCCGGACACGCCAGCGCACTAAATAAGCATGATACCAAACATGTTATACAACTGTTCTGTATATAAAGGGCACGCTTCGTTTCCCAAATACCTCGAAAATGCGAAGCCGTCGAAGTGTGCGCTAGCAAGCATATACGCGCGTCGCGTCGCTTTTGCGCGTACAACAGTCGCTGCAGCTCGTACGATCTTGCGGTGCGTCTTCATATCTGCGACTGAAGATCTGCCGCCTACAACACGAATGTAGAAGCACGAACGTATCGTTTCGCTAGCGATGACAAAAAACTGTTCGAGAAAAAATAAACAAACATCGCTGACCATCGAAAGATGCGCAGATAGCCGCACACCGGGCGACGCGTTCTCGAATGTTTACATATTGAAACCGCTCAGTCGGAAGTGTATTCATTGACATCGATGCTCCGCTGGTAGCACGTGAAGCTAAAACGCCCAGTATTACAAGTATTAGTGCACCGGATATCTCTGTATGTAGGAAAACTTACAAGCATTCGTAGACGATGAAAAACACATCAGCACTAGTAAATTATATCTCGAGGTTTGCCTTCAATAAAGCGACGCATTATAAAGATACGGCACATTTGTGAACCCTCGTGATAGCCTGCAAAAATATTCAGCGTGTTTAAAGGGCGATCGGTAAGTTACGACCACAAATTCTACAGCCAAGGGAAATATACAAGTACGAAAGAGCAAAAGTAGCTACATATACTGAATAATAACCAGCTTAACCATAATCCGCCGTAGAGTAGTGGTTAAGGTGCCCGTCTGGGGACCAAAAAGACCGAGGTTCGATTCCACTTTCGGTGGTACATTTTTTTTTATTTTTATTTTATTATTTTCAATGTAGCCGTTTTATTTTATATTGTTCCATGCTTTTTCCACCCTGGCGACGCGTTTCTTTCCGGGAACGAGGGCCATCAACCATACAGGCCACTCCCGTATCAGAGCTCCGCGCGAATACATTCCGGACTTTCCAGGGCAGTACAGGAATTTGTTGAAATAGCCCCCAATCCTGTATCCCATATCCTGTGCAGTAAACCTGTATACGATTTCCTGTACGAATTTTATACAGGATTTTTCAGTAGGGTGCCATTAAGCGAGTACGAATAATTAGAATAGAAAGCTACCCAGGTACTTTCATACTCTTGCATTTCGACAAATTCAGTTTCATAAGCCTGCTTGCGCATCAGGTTTCAATTACATTAATATCTTTGTACAGGAGTGATTCATCAGAAGTAGAAGCGATGCGGTGATATAGGATACAGAAGTGTGTTTTTTTGTAAGTATTGATGCGTGAAAAGAAACACAACAGCTGGTGATGCGTGAATGTTCCGTCGAGGGCCAACCTTCTCTTAGCACCAACCCTTGCAACAGCTTTGTCTTCCTTCTGTCTCCCTGTTGGTCACCATCGTCTTCTTGAATGTTTAGGATATATATAACATCCCCCCCTCCCTCCCGACTGAAGGTGAAGTGAGGGGCTCGTTATGACGCATTGAAAGGCGCAAATATTGTATGATTCAAAGATAAACGTTGGGATATTTCTTTTTACGCTTGTTGTTGATATTGACAAGAATGAGTCTCATGATGATTTCTGGGAGAATGAATATTAGATGAGAAGCGCGTTGTTTTTTCTTCCTCTTTTCATTTAATAATTTTTCTCCCGGAAATCATCATGATTCTCATTCTTGTCAATATCAACAACAAGCGTAAAAAGAAATATCCCAATGTTTACGTTGGCCTCGCAGACTGTTTACCCCGACAAAAAGCACAGTCCCAGTTGTACTAGGTCAGTTAACTATGGCAGGAGTAGTACGGCTATATTCAGGCGTCATGAGCGGTCTCGGTACGTTGCATAACAGACTGTCACGGCTGATGCACAGTCGTGATCTCGTATGTCACTAGAACGACGGGCCGTATAACTAGTTAGGGGCCTGCGTAACGTGAGAATAACTTCTCACATAGCCCAACTCTAAGGGCGGGAGTCAAGAGGAAGATGAGAGAGCCCTTAGAGTAGTGGACATCCTGATGGCGAGAATCATGGCGGTGTTTTTGAGAGTTTTGGGATGTAGCCAGTCGGTGACGAGCAATAGCACGGGCAGCGTCAGCTCTAGATATGGCGTCCCAAACATGGGAACTGGCATTAGCGGTGGGAGGCAGTACGCTGTCAAACGGAAGTGCAGGGTCGCGGCCGAAGTAGCGCAGTATATCGTGACAGCAGGAATTATACGTGAACGTTACAAAGGGCAAAGCAATATCCTAGTCGCAGTGATCGTCCGATACATACATTGACATTATGTCTATTAATGTGCGGTTGAGGCGTTCGTTGAAGCCATTCGTTGGTGAATAGGTGAAACAGTGCTTAACGGAGCAGTACCGGAACCATGAAACAACGTACATTATCTTAATTCATAAGAAAGGGGATGCTAAGGACTTGAAAGATTACAGACCATTCAGCTTACTATCAGTTACGTACAAAGTATTTACCGAGGTACTCGCTAAAAGGTTTAGGACAACCTGAGATTTAATCAACAAAATGATCAAGCAGGATTACGGAAAGGCTACTATACCATCGACAATATCCAGGGTATATACCACGTGATAAAAAATTGCTCGGAATAAAACCATCCCTTATACATAGCATATATTGATTACGAAAAAGCATTACTCAGTAGAAACCTCGGCGTTCATGCAGGCATTGCGAAATTAGTGTGTAGATGAGCCATACGTGAAATGATTTGGAGATATATAGGGGCTACGCAGCAACGGAAGTCCGGCATTAAGACAGTAACAATATTTCTATAAGAAAGGTCTTAGACAAGGAGGCAAAATTTCCTAAGTACTATTCACCGCTTGCTTAGAAGTGTTTAGAGACTTGGAATGGGAGCAGGTAGGGATAAGGGTAGATGGAGAATACCTCAGTAATTTGCGATTCTCTGATGAACTTAACTTGCTAATTAACCTAAAGGATGAACTGCGAAGAATGCCTGGTGGACTAGACAGGAACAGCAGAAAGGTAGGCTTGAAAATCAATGTTCAGCAGCCTCTGGAAGAAACAGCAGTTCACAACAAGTAGCAAAACACTGAACGTATTAGACCAATATCTTTACTTACGACAGGTAGTAACCGCAGATCCGGACCATGAAAAGGAAATTACATGAAGAATAAGATTGGAATAGAGCGCATTCGGCAAATGCTCACAGAATATGACTAGCACGTTACTTTATGACTCAATGCAAAAGTATATAACCGTTTCATCATACGGTACTCACCTTTGGGGTTGAAACGAGTAGGCTATAAAAGAAGGTTCTACTTTAGTTGTGGACTATGCAGAGGGTTATGGAACAAAAATGGTAGGGGTAACATTACCAGATAGGAAAAGTGAGGAGTGGGTTAGAGAAATACTTCAAGTTATTGACATTCTAGTGAAAATCAATAAGAAGAAATTGGCATGGGGAGGACTTGTAGTCCGAATAAACTAAGGCAGCACAAAGTAGGTTATGAAGGGCGCTTTGTGCTGCCTGGGCCTTGGTGGGTCCGATGTAGGCAATGCAGGACAGCCTCGGTGGGCTCAATGTGGATGGTGCAACAGGGCCGGTTCTCTCGGCTGTTACGGTTCCGTAAAGTTCCAGAAGCGGCTTGCCTTGGAATAATGATATGCCCGGGCACACAAAGCGCCGAACGTGCAAAACCACCATTGCTCTGCTGTAGATGATAAAAACATGAAGTGCTCGGATGTCAATTTCACTGTAAAACAGGAAGTTACAGTTGGTACTGTGGACTTTTTTCTGAGTACCATACTAGCCAGAAAGGTGTCTTGCAGCATCGGTGATCATGTCAGATGCGAATTTCAGAAAATGAATATGTGATTTGTATCAGAGTGGACGTCTTCTGCTGAAATTTGTTTGGTTCTTAGTACGGCTACAGGTCGCTATTATTATGCGTTTTTGTCTAACGGTTTATCTAACTGCGGGTAATAATCAGTAATTTATTGTGTTCAAGATGAAGCAGCGTCGCAAATACATTGTTATCACTGCTTTATTGCGTCCAATATGAGTCGCAGAACTTATACACATGCAGAGAGACAGACAAACATATATATATATATATATATATAGTAGTGAAAAATGAAGACAACGTCTGAAACAATTTATTGACATTTCGGCTGTGGAACAGCCTTCGTCAGAATGTCGGCACTGAAATGGAAATTACAGTATTTGTACAAAAATATTACAAAAGATTTGTACAAACCGCACGGAAAACATTCTCATGCAAAGTGATCGTCTTAGGAACACTATTCGTAGAGCCACCCAGGGCAGTTTACAGAAGATCGAGAAACCTGCGAGATATACTAACATCATCGAAAACAGATTCTCCGGAACCCATAGGCTGCCATCCTTGTAATAAAAACAGGTGTAAGGTGCGTCCCCACGTGGCCACATCACAGTGCGTCCAGAGCACTGGTTCAAAGTTTTGTTTTAACATTCACGGCGACTTCACCTGCGATACTTCAAACGTTATTTACCTACTGTAATGCACCGTATGTAACCAACAATATGTAGGAAAAACTGAAACCCCATTTAGATTGCGCTTTAATAATCACAGAGCCTATGTTCAATCACTTCCACACCTGCCTCTATCAAAGCATGTTCAACTACCCGGTCATTCATTTGACCAGATTTCAGCCACTATTCTCGAATCCGGTTTTAAAAGCAATCATGAGCTCGAATGTAGAGAGTCGTTTCTTATCTATAAATTCAAAGCAGTGTCGTCAGGTTTAAATGAAAGCACAGGAAAATTAAGTTCGATCCCTGCACCTTGAACGCCCAAATATGTTCCCATGTCAATGTTGTGTTAGTGCCGCATCTCGTTCATTGTCTTCGCATATCTACAGCGCTTGCGTGTCTTTCCTTTTCTTTTTGTGCTTGGGTGGAGCATATCGTTCTCTTTTAGGATGTAGTGATGATATTGCGTGCTAATCTTTATGCTGTTCATTGAGCCGCGTTTTCTTTATTGTGTAATTTCTCGCTTCTTTACTTTTGCTGTCTAGCAAATGTACATGGTTATCTATGAACTGATGCTATGCCTACTGAATATCTCGCACATGTATGTTTCGAGGTATGTATATTTATCTGCTGCCGCCGCATTTATGATAGACAATACTCCAAAACGCTATCACCTCCTACAGTGACCCACATATCGCCCTGTTGTCACGTGCCCGATGCGTCTATACTTTTCCGTGCGGTTTGTATAAATCTTTTGTAATATCTTTGTACAAATACTGTAACTTCCATTTCAGTGCCGACATTCTGACGAAGGCTGTTACACAGCCGAAACGTCAATAAATTGTTTCACACGTTGGTCTTCATTTTTCAATGCTATTGACCGTGGCCAAGGTTTCAT
>JAJIZL010082549.1:1361-12863 GCA_023969395.1 Amblyomma maculatum | reverse complement strand
ATATGGCTGGACCTTGTTTGCAACATTTCTAAAATGTTTTGTTCGTTGTAAAGTTCTGCATGAAATATATGCGTATAACCTTTCTTGTATTTAAAACAGCATTTCGTGCACCAAAATTATCTACTACAGGTCAGTGCTCCATAGATTCAAAATAACAATTATCTCACCTTTTAGAACACTGCAGTGCAGTAAATTTATGACCTGATTTATCTGCAGCTATGAAAATAACTGCTTTGAAAGGGCTCGTGTTGTTATTATATACCATTCGTGTAGGCCCGTGTCACTTTGATTTCACAGTTCCTTATTGCACATTTTCTTGACTCTTCCTTCAGTTTAAAACATCTGAAAAGTTAGTGGTGATGTATGTACCTAACCATCGCGACCCGCCAAAGCTTAAGACGAATAAATGACTGAACCTCATTTTCAGTGAGTACGATAAGGAAAAAATACCTATGGCGGTTTTTTTCTTCTGTACATGTCATTAACCATGCAAATCTGGGTAAGAAATGAGGACATTGTTTTATTTTCTCTCAAATAGTCTGTCAGGTAAAAAAGAATGCACACCTCATTCTCCACTTACCAGAACTACGAACTAAGAATAGAAAACATTCTCCTCGACATTGTTTGGTCACAGTGGCTGTTGGCTACATAAAGAGCTGCTGATTTCCTTTCTGTTGTCCGGCCAGTAACTTAATGACAGCTTCTGTTCTGGTAGTCTTGATCCCATTGGCACTATAAGGAGGTTCTCACACTGCTTCGCTATTTCATCACATTCCACATGACAGGTAGGTAATGCTGGTAATTCTGCATCCGTTGCTGTAGTCAAGGGGGGCACTGATGAATACGCTCAGTGTTAAGATAGATGTCTCCATAGCTCAGTTGGACGATCCATGTCTGCACTTTGGACTTGGATGTAGGACAAACTGTTTCTCGGGCACGAATGCAGTCGGTACACAGGCATACTGCCTTTGGCAGCATTGCATGTTGTGTATGAAATGGCATAGTGTGCAGAAGTTCAAAGCATTTTCTGTACAATGTAGCGAATGCTTCACATCTGAAGGGCAGTCTGCTGACTTTTTTCAACTATATTTTTTTGTGGCAGTCGAACACGTCCAGATAAAAAAAAGTATACCTAGCTTTAGGGGTAAGAAACACGGCAGGTCATCTTAAAATGTTAAGTTTCAAAATAGGAATGTTGCTCTGAATATCTTTGAAACTTGACGGTAAAAGATGATGTAACTGCCCGCTGCCTAGATAGCGGGCAGTAACGAGCCCACCATTAAAATGAAGGTCAGTGATGCAGTGATGCCCAACACACAACCTAAGGGGTATGTACAGCCCCCTTGTTTTTCTAAGTCAGCTCCTTAACGAATGTTATTTTTTTTTGCACACTACTGAGAATTTTATTAATAGCGCTGGGAGACGAGCATGTATGCAAAGGGACACATTGTCTTTAGCTGGCTTATGGTGGAAGAAACTATGACTTCCTCATGAAAGAAAGTACGGCGAATACAATAGCAGTCCTAACTTCAAAGCGACAGAGCCACGGTGCAAGTACAACAATCATGCCACAAGATGGAAGTGACGCTATGTGATCCCCATCAGAAGCCTATGCCTTGCTATTTCACGGCGGCATGAGGCAGTATGTTTGCAGTTGTAAGGATTTCGCAATGTCATGCATACAATATCGCATCATTGGATGCTCAATGCACCTGCGTGAAGTGCCCACCAGGGGTGAAATTCTACCGTTTATTCCAATAGCAGCAGGAGCACTGGGAATTTCTGTGTGCATTGCATAAGAGGCTGCACGTGTATAGCTTTATGTCGATCTGTTATAACATGGTGCAAAGGCGCACATGTTTTGCAGCATTCTTAGGTTTGCTAGTAACCTGAAATGCCATATAGTTTCTCAACACATTTTATGTAGTCCTTGTTCTTTAGTTTCTTTTTTTTTCATAAGTAGGACCTCTGTCCTTGTGTAAAGTGTTCATTTGCAATTTCTCATCAATGTCAGAGTCATAAATATTGCTTGTCCTATGCGACAAATCAACAAAAACAAATATAACAACTGCTTCCCCTCCATAGTCTCGGATACAACTTAATTAAGTCTGCAGTAACTGCCATGCACAATTTCTTCGTTGCAGAAAATAGTCTGTTTAAGGTCTTTCTGGTTACCTAAATAAGAAGCTAACCATCAGACAAAATTACCAGCTGAAGAATACTATCAATTCTTCTTGCTTGTTTGGTGTACTTACACATCAAAAACTCATTGTTTACCGTTCAGTGGAGTAACACACATGCCGGGAAACATTAATTGGTCATTGTTAGCAACTGCTGTTTTCGTTAAGTTCTATCCTACTTATACCATCCATGTCACGCCCCCAAACCTAGATATTTAAATGAAATCACAACAAAACAGTCTACCACCCATCACAAAAAAAAAAAAAAAAAAAAAAAAAACAAGCGGCCGACACCAGAGCTCCGAGAACTGCTCTCTAAAGAGGCGACATGCCCGCTCCAGGTGGAACCAGACCTCCGTCCATACTTTTGCAAGCACTTCGTAAATTCCCAGGTTTTGACACCTCTCCTCTACTCCAATGTTAGTGCGTGGGGAAGCCCCTGAAGGTGATTTAAATAAGACGAATAATGTTTCTTTACAACTATAGTTTAAAGCACTCAGTTACTAATTTAAAAATAGCTATTAGTTAAATAAGGCTGGTCATATTGTTACGAAGCGGCAAGCCGATGAAGACAGGAGACAGAACATAACCGATGACGATGATAGATGACGTTTAATGAATGTTCGCGGGCCTAGCGCGAGCGCTCTTTCCCGCGCCACTGCCCGCTTCTTCTTCCTTGTCGTCCATAACATGACCCGGGGCCACCGAGCGATCGTCCCGATCGTGGACGAGGAAGTTTAGAGATGTTAATGATTTTATGGCATGATGATGGGCGTGTCTGGATGCTTGAAGAAGAAGAGGAAGAAGGAAGAATAGAACGGCTTGCCGGTACGATGTCTGATGCGTGGGCGATCCGCCTCCCTTGGAGCCGTCAACCATCCGTCACCAGAGTCCATGGGACCGATGGCTCGAGGTCACGTCGGGCAGCTTGGGCGGGGGTTGCGTGTTCGTGTCCATCGGGTCATTCGGGTCTTTCGGGTCCTTCATCTCGGTTCTGATCGGTATGTCTCTTCTCCTTGTCTTCAGGTCCGGGCTGGGGGCTGGGCGGTGGTAGTTGTTCAGGTCTGGGCTTGAAGGGCTGGGGCGAAGCTGCTCGGCGATGTCCCTGGGCCCTCGGTGATGGTCCCGGCTTGAAGATGGCCTCGATGCTCCAAGGCGAGGATGGGAAGGCGAGGATGCCGCACCCCGCACCTCCACCAAATGTTACGAAGCGGCAAGCCGAGGAAGACAGGAGACAGAACATGACCGATGACGATGGTAGATGACGTTTAATGAACGTTCGCGGGCCTAGCGCGAGCGCTCCTGCCCGCGCCACTGCCCGCTTCTTCTTCCTTGTCGTCCGTAACAATATCTATTACAGCTAAGAAAAATATTTTGCCCATAGCAATGCCGCCACCGTCCCAAGCTTAAAGAAAATATAAATTCCTGCAAAACAGATATTCTGTTTCTATTGTCATCACAAGGAAAGATCTACAGAAATATGCCAGTATTTTTACTCTTCTCCAGCAGCAAACTTCCTCTTGTATAGCTAAGTACTATTAGAAATTTCATATGTTTAGTAAGAAAGCAGACAGAATTACAGAAAACACACCCACAGTTGCATTTCTTGAGAAATTGTAATGAAAGGAATGCCTTCACTCAGTTCCTTGGCTGGGCTGTACACAGCTGAGAGATTTCGATGGGCAGCATGTAAAAAAAGGAAAGTAGTAAACTTCGGAGGTTCACTGAAGTACAGATGTTTGTGGGACTAATGTGCAGCAACTCATTTTTTTTTGTCTAAGTTATCGATTTGATATAGAATAGCTTCTCAGCTTTTACATACTTCCAGTTATTTAAGTTTCGCACTGCTGCTTCCCCAAAGGGACACTGCAGACAGTTTCATCCTACTCATCTAAAAAAAAATCATTATATGGGTTCTTCCAGGTAGGTTGATATTTTTTCGGCTGCAAGAGGTGCATTTATTACTACGAAAACAATCAAAATGCAACATTTGATTTGCACCTGTGGTGTCATGACCAAAAGAACTACTTGTAGAGTAAAACCCATTCGCAGCACGAATAAAACAACGACAAGAAGGCAGTATGCTTTGCTCTCACAGAAATGGCATAGAACAGTCTGAAAAATTGTTGTGGCCTGTAGCACAGCATAGCTGCCCAAGAAGACAGAGTTACGAACTCGGCCGATGGAAGCCCCCAGCGTTACCAACTACCCCCTTTCCCTCTGACCTACAAGACTAGTGGAATAAGAGAGTAATTACTCATAAGCATCCACCAAAGCACTGCGATAAGGCTGCAAGGGAAAGCTATGCAGCTTTATCAAAACCTCTTTGGTTGAAAAAGCTGCATATCTTTTCTTGTAGCAATAGGGCTGCCATTGGTTGGATGGCAATGAGTAATCACTTTATTGCAAGCCTGCTTAACCTTGGAGGGTTTCCCTAAGGCATATGAAATGAGCATTAGACGATTTTATTTCAGTGACCACATGCTGAAATGTTTTGTGTCTGCATGGTCTTGCTTTGTGACTAAACTGTGCACAAGTGGAAGTTGATGAAGACAGTGATGCACAGCATGAGAAAGTGGCTGTATAATGCGTGCAATGTCAAGGTAAAGCTAAAGCTTAGTTGTTTAATGCAGCGCCCAGAGAATCTGACCTGTGTAGCTTGCCATGGGTTCAAATCACATTCGTAGCCGTGCGCCATTTATATGCTTTTTATTATGCACCCATCACATGGTGCGGGGCGTCACACTCCGACGACAAGAGAGTGGCTTTAGTGCCTCAGTGCTTCAGACCAGAAATTTGCTTGCTGGCAATTTTTGTTTCTGCGCATGCACCATACTGTTGTACATGCACAGACCACAAGGTCACAATTCAGAAAATGTCATGAAGGTATCACAAATTTCTCCAGGAGAGCCCCCTTAATCCTCACAAGATGCAGCTCATGCTGCAAAACACACTTATCATCAATCAGTAGTGAACGGCTGTGCAGTCGTGCATTGGAGATCTGCCGGAGTGAACATTAAGTAACGTCACCATGGTTTACTTACAAAAGTGGCCATTGGTGGCTTAGCTGTATTTTAGTTTCTATACTTTTGTAATCTATAAAACTTCTACCATAGAAAAAGCCTGTGTTTCATTATTAGAACACAGTAATTTATTGGTATAGACCAAGTTCATTTTGCCCTCACTATTCTCTTAAGTTGTTCTCATTTGGATGTGGATAGGTCAAGAAAGCTGTGCATACAGTACAGGCAGATGATAAGGGGGGAGAGGAAGAAACCGTAATGACATTCACGGTGAGCTTTATCATATTGATCGTATTTGCATGCTGTGAGCAAGAACGTTCTGATGCATTCTAGCAATGCGAGGAGGAGAAAGCTGTCTTATTGAAAGGTCAGGACACTGATTGTGAGAAGGTGCTGCTGAGAGGTTTGTGATGAGCAGAGCCTGTTCAATTCATCAGCAAGCCTCACTACACCATAATTACGATATGACATGAACGGCCAACACTGTTAAGTTGCGCTGACAGATTCATGCGTTGTATGCATGCACAGTGTACGTCATTTTTGGTTTCTAAGTGGGCTTACACAGTTGCTGAGTGGGCTTTTGATGTGCTACCCAAAATGTGCGCTCTTTTTTTTTCTTCTTTCGTGCAGATGTCCGTGCTTAGGCTACACATGACCACCTCCCTTGCATATACTCTGGTCGACGGCTGGCAGTGATGCCCGTTTAGGTAATTTTTGGGTCGTCGAACATCGGACCTTCACATTCGGACCTTCACCATCAACTGGTTACAGGAGAATGATTCTCTCCTTGCTCTTCCAGGAGAGAAACCCAGCACATCTAATCTGACCCCCTTCCTGGCACCTACACGCCCTTTTTTTTTTGTTGACCAAAGGTGTTGCCGTATATATGAAATAAACAATTGAAGCAACAAATAAATCTGCAATCTGCAAAATATGCTTGCATATTTAATGCTATTACATTTAACCTAGCGACCACATTTCGGGACATTCTGTGAATTGCAATGCATGTCTGCTAATCTTTGCGATTGCTGTATGTGTTGTACCAGTGTACCTGGGCAGCTGTTTTCCCTCTTTGTAGTGAAGTTGCCAGTCTTCTGTTGGAGCAAAGACTGTGTTATCCGAGAATATTTTCTCACGTGCATCAGTGCATACTTTGCTTGAATGCTTCAGTGCACCCTTTTAAAGGGACACTGAGGATAACTCCATTGAGTCATTGATCTCAGTAAATATTTGATTATTTCTCTCATTATGGCTGTGTTGCTGGCAGCAATTGTGGCATATAGTATTTATTGGTGAGAAAATTTAAATTGGATGCCTTCCCATGAGTCGATTCATGATGACCTTGCTGAAAAGGACGTTTCACTGCCACATTAGAGTGGCTCACGACACAATATATCTTGCAGTAATCTGAACCAAAACTTCTGTGTGGAAGCATACATTTTACTTGCAAAATTGGCCGGTAATGGCTGCATCTTTGTTCTGTTTCTTGGTCTTTCCATCCTTTTAAAACCTCTGCTTTCATTTTAAGTGGTCTCTGGTTTGTGGGATTTAACATCCCAAAGCGACTCGTGTGGTCTCTTTAAGATTAGAACACTGTATCTTAGCGATACAGGAAAACTGCTTTCCATCCTCCTTAGTGTCCTTCAAAGGAATTCGACAATAAAACAATTCACAATAAGTATTTCAATATGTATTGCCATTTGCCTACTTTGTGCCTGTGGCTACTTGGAGCTTGTTATAGTTCACAAAAGGAACTTTGTTTAACAAAATACAGTGTAAATTTCACTGGATGACTAATTAACCATATTAACAACTCCCTCTTGTGTAAGCTCACTGAACATCTCAAATGTGTTTCGTCAGCACTTCATTACTTCTGGGCTGCCATGAATGGCAGCTATGGCATGTGGTTTTTATGGTAGGCAACCACCTTGGCAGGAATGTTGCTTTGTGAGCTGCGTCGATTAGCGTCTGCCCAAGGCTTGGACATCACTTAGGAATATACACGGTCAGCAGTGGGACGGTGTACATCGGACCTGTGTTGGCAGTCACGTTTTCAGAATTGCAGCGTTGGAACCAAGGACCATATGGCATTACCTTGGCCTGAATGTATGATAACACAACAAAAACAGGACATAATTCCGCCTAACTGACAGGATTAAAATCTCCATGCAGGCATTGTGCTCAACACAGCACTAAAGGCAACAAGCACTGTTTGCCATGTCAGTCACAGCAATGGTTCTAGCAAAACTACTTTCACTGTATAGTGTTTAATATTTTTAACAGTGCAAATTTACAGTTTTGTTACTCTTGCAATGATTTATGTCCATATACCTTTTTTATCCCATAGCTGCAGTTGGCTATCGTGACATATAGAGTATTTTGTGACCACCCGAGGGTATTGAATGTCTTGAAATCGAGATGCATGTGTGTATTTCGACACTACACAACCAATATGCAGTCCGCAATAAATGTTCCGTCTTGCGCTGGCAAACAGACTGCTTAAATCTTTGAAAATGCAACACATCATTAGCACGAGTGTGTGAAACAATATGAAGGGATATCAGTCCATATCTTTGCAGCTTCTACAGCTGGCCTGTTTTCTCAGGCAGAGGAAATAATTACTTGGTAAACTTTGTTTTTGGTGCATGCCGCAACTAGTCACAAGGGCAATGACTGGACAGAGATGGAATCGCGAACGCAGCACTGTTTATTTATTGTTTGGCACTAGTCTACATGCTTGTCTTCAATGATAAGCACAACAGGGTAAGTAGAAATAACATCGATCGAATAGGATGCCGTTGTGTGCTTTCTGAAAAAAACAAAAAAACTACAGGAGTTCGACACAAGAACTGTCTAGAGCTAGAGCAGCTGGAAGAAAAAAACTGTGCAAAAATACCAGCAATTTCACAGCTTGCGCGTCGAGCCTTCAACTTTAGGAGCAAAACTAGAGGCAGGACTGCGTCGGGAGATGTGGAGAGCATTCTTTCTTTGCACGGTCGTTGTACCGTCTTTGCCAAAAGTAACCAGGCTGCTCCGAAGGCTGCCGGAGCAAGCGCGCGGCCGTGTGGCGGCGTTGCGCTCGCTGTGGTTTAGTTGACAGCCGTATGGTGCGGACGCGTGTTCCATCGCTCCTGCAATTGCACGTGGCTACCGGAAACGGACGGACTGGCGACAGCGGGAGCTTCCGAAGCGTCAAATAGATGAGTTCTTTCGTTTATTACTTTATTTCGTTTTCAGCTAGTTAGGTTAGGTGCAACCTAAAAATAGATTTTAGCTCTTGGTCCTAGCGGCTTGGTTTTTCGTGCCGGCAGCTAGGTTTTCTTGGCGTTCATTCTTTAACTATCTTGTTTAGATAAATACTTTTTTTCTAGGCTATTGGCATTCGCAGAATTGGTTTTTAACGCGTGTTTGCTAGTCGTTTCTTGTGTCTTCTTTTGGCAATTTGTATATTCTGATAATTCGTAATAGAAATAGTTCAGTCGATGAGCGCTTAAGATGTGCAATCAAAAGAAGGTAAAGTGTGCTCAGTGTGAGGTGCAGGTTAATCTCAAGGAAACGCGTTTTGACTCTGTAGGTGAAGCGGAAGGCAGCGTATTTTTGTGTCGGTGTCGCGTACTGAGTGCGCGTCTAGATAGATTTGATCAAGAAAGGGGCAGTTTAGTGTCTCGTGTGGATGATTTAGAAAATGAAGTACGTTTGTTAAGAGCGGTAAATCAGAAACTGCTTGGACAGCTTACTCAATGGAAAAAAAAGGGGCCGACTTTATCCTTGGAACCAACGAGGACGAACATTCCAATGCGGGCCACGTGGCTGGGGCCAGCACTGGCATGGAAGGCATAAGCAAAGTAGGTCAGGCGGATCGGAACCGTAAGAGTTATTTAGAAGCAGCTAAGACGCCGGCAAAAAAGGAAGAAGTAAGGAAGAATAAAAATCCCAGAGATAAGGACACAGATAACCGAAAGCAGGAGGCAACAGTTGGGAGAGAGAGAGAGAAGGCCCAGGTGCTTATCGCCGGAGATTCTAACATGAGCAAGTGCAAGCAAGATATCTTGGAACGTGTAAAGGGTGATAAGAGTGTGTTGGTTGGAGCCTTCCCAGGGAGAACAATGAGGGCAGTGCTAAAAGAGAGTAAAAATAGGCTTTTGAAGAATTCCGCAGAGCGCAGTATGGTAATAGTAGCCGCGGGGCTAAACGATGTCCTAAATGGTGACGCTGCTGGAGTGGTGGAAAGTTTAGCTAAGGGAGTTGACGAGATCAGGGAGATGGCACAGCAGACGCAGATAGTTGTATGCACAGTACCAGAGGTGCTAGGATTGAACGGAAAGATAGAAAAGGACGTGGTGACAGTTAATCAGGACATAAGAAGTTAAGCCTGGAGAAGCGTTTCGAAGTGGTTGAGGTAAACAGGGAGGTACATAAAGCAGGTTTTGGTAGGGCTTTTCAGCGAGATGGCATTCATTTTAACAGAAGGGTGGGAGCAGAGATCGGCTGGCGCCTGGCAGGCAGGGCTGTAGCTTTTTTAGGGGGTCCGCGAGGACTCCGTGCACCGAGGTAGTTAGAAGTGAAGCAGAAGAAAGTGTAATAATGGAGGCTGAGCCCCCAAAGATGGCAAAGAGTAGGTCGAGAAAGAAAAGTACAAAAAAGAAATTTAACACTAGGATCAGCTACATAAACATTCAAGGAGGTAGAAAAAGAACGAAATGGCTAGAGATAGAACAGCAGTTGAAGGATGACAAAATAGGTGTGTACGCTTTTTGCGAGACTCATCTCAGGGATTTAGAAGATCCGCCGTTTATAGAAGGCTACGTCTGGGAATTGTGCAACAGAACGAGAACGAAAAAAAAGGGTGGAGGGGTAGGTATGTTGATACACCAGGGAACAAATTGGCAAAGAATTAAATCATCCTGTAAAGAACATATCTGGGTTTCCGGAACAATTGCCGGCATAAGGACATGGCTAGGGGTAGTTCATGTAGGAACAGGACATCAATGCAGGCAAGAAAACAGGGATCTTGTTGAATGTCTCAGTGACGATATAAGCCAGTTTGGAAACGGGGCCAATATTATTCTACTGGGGGACATGAACGGCCACATCGACGATCTGGATGGATACACGGATTGTAACGGCAAGCTAATGCTAGATTTCTGTGAGCGACACGATCTAGTTATAGTAAATAGAGAAACAAAATGTGGAGGCCAAATCACGTGGGAATTCCGCAACAGGCAGACTACCATTGACTATTGTCTAATGTCGCAGGAAATTTATAGCAAGGTCACAAAAATGGAAATAGACGAAGAAGGGGAGTGTAGTCTGGGAAGTGATCATAAACGTATTAGTCTGCAGATGGGGCCCTTGATGAAAAGAGAAATGGAACTTAGACAAAACGTAAACGCAAAATTAAACGACGATCAATTAGCGCAGATAGCAGCAGACATAGAGGAAGCAATAGAGAAAAGCCCCATGGAAGACTGGGATTATGAACAGGTAGAACTACTCATAAGGAGGAAAATTCAGGAGGTTAAAGTAGCAAACCGCTGGAATGGAAAGAGGAAGCCACGGAGCTGGTGGAATAAGGAAATCAGGGAAGCTATTGAACAACGACGGGCTGCTTCAAGGGAACACCGAATGGCAAAGAAAGCACAGGTATCTCAGGAGGAAATCGATCAAAAATGGGAATCATATCGACAAAAGAAACTTCAAGTGCAGGCCCTCGTCCAAAGTAAAATAAGACAGTCCACCGATCGCTGGATGGCTGATATACACGATGCCTCTAGAGGCGGAGCAAGAAAATTCTGGAACCATATAAGCTGGCTAGGGAAGAGGAATCAAATAAAGCAGGATCGGATTCAAGATAACGAGGGAAATTGTTTAAAGGGAGATAACGCAGTGAACTACATTACATCAATTATAGGCGAGTCATTTAAGAGCGACGATAATGTAATCTCCGCAAATCAGGAAGCAACACAAGGTAGCAGAATACAAAGCGCCTTAGAACTGACCAATCTAAACTGGAAAAAGGCAGAGAAAAATATTCCTAAAAACACATCTACAGGAATAGATGGAATTCCGATCAAGCTGATTAATGAACTTGGTCCAAAAAGTAAGGAAACGTTGTTAAAAGCTTTGGAAACAGTCATAACGAATAAGCAAATTCCGGACAGCTGGCGGCAGAGTAAAATGAATTTGATTTATAAAGGGAAAGGAGAAAGGAGACACATAAAATCCTACAGGCCGATTACCATAACATCTGTAATGTACAGGCTAGCCATGCAGGCGGTGAAATTAAAGGTGCAAGCATG
>JAJIZL010082544.1:3556-16851 GCA_023969395.1 Amblyomma maculatum | reverse complement strand
AAGTTCTGCCCTCATTTTCCTTTACAAGGCAAGATCAGCCAGAATATTCTGACATTTTAAGCTCGACTCAAAAAATTTTATCTTTTCTTTTTTTTTTTTTTTTTACCTTGATGAAGTTAGCACTGCAAATTTTTTCAGTACATCAGGCATACTTCAATGGTTATTCTCAAATTTTCCCTTATCTATCACAAGAGTATTCTTTTATACTGTACATTTTTTTTCTGAATCTTGTGAAAACCTTGTACAGGACAGAGTGTAGCACAAGGCTGGTTTATTATTTATTGCATTCTTGCAGCTACCCTACAAGTCAAAAAGATTTTTTTAGCAAAATGCATATTTTCACTTTTAAACGTTTGCAATGCAGTGTCCAGTGGGAGGTAAAGACTGATAAGACTTCAAGCAATAAATTTCAACTACAAGATTTAGAAAGCAACGAATGCCTTGATCTGCATAACGGTCCTAGAAGTGCAAGAGAACAAATAGAAAAGATAAAACAATCGAGAAAAATTTCAACTTCAGCAGAGTCTAGTCAGAAAATCTAAACAAAGAAAAAGGCCAAAAGAGCATTCCTGCAACACAAAAAGCCACCATGGTTCACGATCCACTTTTATGGGATATTTTGTGGTGAATTTTAGAGACCAAATTTTGGGACAACATAAAAACAAGGCTTACAAGCGGCTAAAATAAAATACGATAATCAAATCTTTTGGCCCCTTTTTACGAATAAGGCATTGTCCCAGCTTGGAACTTATCTCAAAATGTCGGGCTATAGACACATAGAAAATATTAACGTCATTTTTCAAAGCTCATTTTATAAGGAAGTTGCATGCAAAAGGATGAGGAAAACAATGAGCAGCAAATACTGAGACAAGATAACAGCAGGGTTGCAAAGCCACGATGAAAACCCAAGGAAAGACCTAAACTGCAGAGAGCGCAGGAAAAAAGCAAGATGAAGTAGGAAGCCGAATAGGCACAGGCGCATAACAGGCACTTTTTCAAATGCATGTTAATTTTTCTTTATTACTCAGCTGCACAGCCTAAAGAGATAAAGCGGAGCTTGCACTGTGATCTGCTGTATCCTAAGTTTTCCATAGCACTCGCAGCACACTCACACACTCAGCCATATATGGACAGCCATCGCTCAAGTTGCAGAGACAGTGAAAACCCAAGATAAGGCAGGGTTCGATATGCCCTTTTTCTATACCACCAACCACTAGATTCTCTTATTTCATATGTAATGAATGCCAATTAAGCATCTAGCCCAAAAATGCTAGCAGCGGTGCTTTTTTAAAAAAAAGACATTTCTTGGTAGACTGCATATGCTTTTTTATGCCAGCATCAGTTTTGATTGCAGGGAATTCAGCGCAACACAAACACACACAATAAAAGGGATACCACGGGCATTTGTGTATGTTTGTGTTGCGCTGAATTCCCTGTAATTGTGTGGGAAAACCAACTAGCTCAGCAATTAACTCTCTTGAAGTCTTGATGCCTGCAAAATGAAACAAGAGTAACCAAAGTGGGTAAAAAAAAAAAGAAAAAAGATCTGAAAGACCATGGGCAGCAGTACTTTGATCTGCAAGATCACGGGCAGCAGTACTTTGATAAAGGAACAATCTCCCGATTTATAAAAAGGCACCACTAGCATCTACTCGAGCACAGCCATACAGCAACAAAGTTATACAGCTTCTAACAAGCACTGAGGATGAAAAAAAAATTGGTCTTGGTAACCCAGGACCACAGCTTCAGCAAGGCGATGGTCCTGAACTAATCGGGGAGTGGGAGGGAGCGAGCAAATATATCAACACTTTCAAGAACAGCTGGAATAGCATTGGCCCAATGTTTAGGGGAATTCTTCAAGGTGGAGTAGGCCGACCATATACAGGGTGTTTAGTTAACACATTTTAAAATTTCTAAAAGCAGAGGAATTCAATGTAGAACAAATACTTTCAGGAACAAAGTCTCACCCGTGCAGAATATAATTTACTGCAAGAACTACATAACTAGCCAAACTTCACTCTTTACGTTTTTTAAAATTAACTGAACTGGATGGTTAGTGCTACTAGATGGTTCGATGCCTTGGACAAGGCAATGCCATATCAGTTTTTTAAATGAACAAAAATAATTTTCTAAAACCCGGCAAACTCAACAAGTATGGCAATGTCAATGCTATGCAAATAAACCCCCTTGCTCCCTCCATGACTTTTATAGACCAGCCAACCTTTTTTTTTTTTCATTCATTTAAAATTCCCCTCATTTTTTTCATCACAACTACACCTTTACACCCCGAGGGAATAAACAATAGTATGCTACCTTCGAGCTCCCCCTACTCCAAAAAAACCCAAAATGATCAGGGACAAGGCGACCTGAGTAAGCAAGCACTCCGGGGGCCCCACACCTCTAACAAGGCACAGCATGAGTGGAGACGGGAGGCGTAACCATAAAGCAATGTAAAAAATTACGAGGGATGTTAGCAACTAAAGTAGTGAAAGGCGAAAGCCTGAGTGCCACATTCTGCTATGCAACTGATCATTAGGCAGTCATTAATTAGACATCAATTAAATTAATCAGTCAAAAATTAGTAATCGATCATCATACTTTGATAATTGATATTTAGTCAGTAACCAGTCATTAATTATTTAAATAACTAATTACCCAGGCATTACATCAATTAGTCATTAATTGATATACTTAGTCATTAATTAGTAATTGATCATTGTACATTGATAATTGATTGTTAGATTGTTAATTGGTTATTAATTGGACATTATTAGTGATTGCTCATTAGCCATCAATAATTTGTCATCAATTAGTCCTCAATTAAATTAACTAGCCATTAATTAGTAATTGATCATTGACTGGCATATGGCCATATAAGGCACACATTCGCGGATACTATGGTGGTACTCTGATTGGTCGAGACCTCCATGACGTCATCCAGTCTCGACCAATCAGAGCCGCCGCAAAAGCGGGACACCTCTTGTCCACGACAGCATGATGAAGGTAACGACAGACGGGCAGCCTTCTTCATTTTGAAACAAGCCTCGAGAAAGCACAGATGAGCACCTTCATTTTTAGTTGACCAATGTGACGGCTGGGCAGCATTCTCTGCGCTTTTGGACTTCGGCGTCTGTATGCACTGGGAAGCCATCTCTGCCGCGCATTGTGATAACTTTGACGCCACCCTGAGGACACACTGTAAATCGAGTGGCCTTGAGCACGTTGCACTGTGTGGCTGCATTTTCCCGTCTTGCACAGGAAAATTTGACATCATTGACAGGATGATATAAGAGGGGAAAAGGAATGCGAGCTCAGAACAGAAATGACTTTGCGTAAACCGTAGACTATGTTACAACAAATGCTAAACAGGGTCAACAACGTGAGTGAAATATGACCCGCAGAAGTAGGGGTTTATATAAATACCGTATGTTTTGCAACCAAGCTGCACCACTCACATTCGTTGCAAATGGGAGCTTCCAAAACAAAAAAGTAAAGCAAGAGTTGCGCAGGTATACAAGACACACCTGTTTACTCAGTAATTAATGACAAAATGTGCTCAGTGTCCTCTAGTTAGAGACACCAACAAAAAGTTTGGATACACTGAAGCTCCGCCTTTAAGGGCTTGACACAAGAGCTTAATGGCTCCTGCATGCAGCTCCCTTGTGGACCCTCATTTGCATACGTGCACTTTGCTAATCACCTATTCGCTAATCTCTCACTTTGTGCCTTTTGTTATCTCACAGAAGCCCATTCAATTTTCTATGGCTGTGCAGTGTGTCAGTGAAATTAAACCCTTTGTAACACCTACTGCTGCATGGTATGCACTCATTGGCAATATTTTCAAAGTGCATTATAAGCTTAAATTTATAAGCGTAAGTTTGCCTATTAGGGCAGCTCTGACAACAGCAAAATGAATGATTTGTATTTGTGGCTAGACATTCACAGCATTAAGTTTCGACAGGTAAAAGCACTAACAGGTCTATAACTCGCAAAGCCAAGTGTTAATATGTAGCCGAGACTAGGCTTGTCCAGCACACACAAATGAACAGCAATTCATGAGTGAAATGCTGCAGTTTCACATGCAGTGAGCTGTCCAAAGTCGGGCTTGTAGTATACCAGCAAAAATAGAAAAGGAAATGTCAGAAATTAATTGGCAAATGCCTAAGCTAGCTTGCCACAATTGCCCCCACTCGCCACTCGAAGTTGTTGCCCATGAAAGTATAGTAAAAACCTCATTAAATGCATGCCCTTAAACAGCAGTTTCATTTTGAGAGCCGTAAAGTCAATCCTCGACTTGGCACCCATTAATATTATGAATTTTGTATATGCACAAGCCATACCAGCTTACCACATATGTGTCAGTTAACACAAACTGTTTAAACTTTTTGTCGTACTTGCATGCCGAGAAAGCACTATGGTCGCGTCATTGTCAAAGATGGCCAGGTAGGCAGACTATTGCATGCAACGATAGCAAGCCATACGGCCAGCGGCAAAACTGTATAGCCAAGCGTAGCCAAGCGTAGCCAAGCAGAGCCGCTGCTGATGATGATATTCAGGAATACAATGCCTATTAAAGTCACTGGAACTTTAAAAGTACTACAGCTGTTTTTCTCACCACCATGTTGTTGATTGGCCAGTTTGATGACATGGTCGGGAGCGGGCATAGATGGTCCTCTTGTTCGAGTAGCTGACCAAGTGCCACGCTTCCGCGGCACCTAGTTTATTCAGTGTCACTCAATGAGCTTAAAACATGCATAACATGGTATAACAAGGTCGCAACGGAAGCCAAGTTGTTGCACTTCCAGGCACAGCAACAGAACAAAATCTGGCAAAGCGCTGATTGTGAGCAAACAGGGGCCTGTGTGGGTGCATCACATTCAGTTTGGACAAACTTGTCCCACAAAAGGGTATTTCAACGCAAGATGGCACAGAGTAGTGTGAAGCTCTCCAAAACTATTGCTGTCCGAAGTCAGGAAAAGAACTGGATAGATGAAGCATATTAGTGCTTGATTGGATCAAGCCTATCTGCTGTCCACGGACTGCACCATTGCCGAGGTTCCCATCCATCAGTGCCTGTGTTGAATGACTTCCGCTGACAGCTAGCGAACTCGGTGAAGTAACAGCTGGGCGACTTTCACACCACGCTCGTCACCATTCCTGGAGGATTGACAGATCAGTTGTAACTGCTAAACATTTGCACCAACATGCCCTTAAGAGATGCCATCAAGTGCTGCCACCTCAAATATAGATGAAGTCAGATGATGACTGAGCTGGACCTCTTCAACAATCCTTTGTGGGTGGATCATGGATGCTTGGGTCAGCATCCCTGAGAAGCCTGCCAGTTGCTCTATGACATGAAGGCACTTGACGAGACCGAAGATGACTTTTTGTGGAGAGAAATGCTAGGCATGAGATATTCGAGTTTTTATGGTAGCTGGAGTGAAGTGAATGCTATATCAGGGTGACGTAGCCTTGGTGCAATGTGTGTGGGTCACTGTTGACGGTGGCAAGTTTTAGTGAATGCTGCGTGTGCACCAAAATAAGTCCCTCATTCAGCCATCCTTATGCACTTTTGTCATAACTTGAGATATGAAAGCTTCTACAGTTAGGATCTAAATGTTAAAAACCTCAATATAGTCGGTCATTGAACATTTATAGCCTTTTTTGACACCCAATGTTACCACCCCTGAAAAGTGTGTTTGCTAACACCTTGATATTGTAGTGAACTCTGCGAAAATATTATGAAGACGAAGATGAACCAGGCGAGGATATCACGATCACAAGGAGAAGAACGACGAAGTGCCGCTGCGCTGATCGAGCTCGCTTGTGGAGGCCTAGACTGGCTGTGCTCTTGTGTGGTTCTCTGTGAAACTTGGAGAGGGCTATTACCCCTTTTAAAGGACAGTAAACACCCCCTTTCACTTGGTGGAGGTCAGGATTTCCTGCCGCCCTGGAGCTTCGCAGCCGCACACTACCGACAACAGCCATGACCGATGCTACCACTCCTAGTCCAACCGCCTCCTCGTCCCCCGTCTTCTGCGCCGGAGCTTTGCGCCAACGGGACCCTCCAATCTTCAGTGGAACCGGCGACCACGACGTGGAAGATTGGTTATCATCATATGAGCGGGTCAGTACGCACAACAAATGGGACGACGGTCTCAAATTAAATAACGTGATATTCTACCTAACGGACGTTGCGAACCTGTGGTTCCGCAACCACGAGGCCGATATCTCCTCGTGGTCTGCTTTCAAGACCACTTTTTCCGATATCTTCGGCAGGCCTGCAGTGCGCAAGCTGCGCGCTGAGCAACGCTTGCGCCGCCGTGCACAGCTACCCGGCGAAAATTTTACGAGTTATATTGAAGATGTTGTAGACCTGTGCAAGCGCGTGGACGCTTCAATGACAGAACATGCCAAGATTGGTCATATTTTACAAGGAATCGACGATGACGCGTGCCAGATGCTTCTGGCCAGAAACCCAGCAACCGTGGTCGACGTCATCAGTGCATGCCAAAACTTTGAGGAATTACGCAAGCGCCGTCAAATCACTCGTTCTTCGCTTTCACACCAGGAGCCTCTTGCAGCTTTAACAGCTGACGCAGAACAGTCCCCCTTGCTGCAACAAATCAAGCAGTTCGTTCGAGAAGAAGTTGCCCGTCAACTGTCCCTCGTTCCCCATCGTACTGACGCTTCCTCTCCTTTGGCGCCAAAGTTGCAGCAAGTCATCCGCGACCAAGTCGCAGAAGCACTTCCCACGCTCCCGGAAGCTCCTGCCGTTGCTCCCTTGACATACGTCGGAGCACCACTACAATATAGCCAACCATCTGTCCCAGCCCCTTTGACCTACGCGGCAGTGGCTGCGCGGCCTCCGCCTGAGCCGTTACCACCCGTGCAGCCTGTCCTACGCCATGCACCGCTTCCTCAAACGGCTCCGCTTCATCCTGCGACTCCGCGCTATTACAACCCGTGGCGCACTTCTGACAATCGCCCAATTTGTTACTACTGTGGTTGCCCTGGACACGTGGCCCGTCGGTGCCGTCGCCGCATGGCTGCGCGTCCCGAGCCTGCGTCTTCGGAGTACTCCCCACAGCTGCTTCGTTCTGCACCGTCTTCGCCTGCATACGCCGCCGAACAGCGTTCGTACACGACCCAACGTTCTCCTTCTCCACGTCGCAGGTCACTGTCACCAATGCGCCGGCGACCACCCCCTGCTGATGAGGGAAACTAAGTTCCGCGGTTCATGAGGCGAGAACTGCGTGCTCTGCGAAAAGCTCAAGGCCTCATATTTTGCCCACGAACGTTATAGCAATCTCTATCGATGGTCTGTCTGTACATGCGCTGGTCGATACAGGTGCTGCAGTGTCTGTGATTCATGAGCGACTTTGCCGACGATTACGAAAAGTTACAACGCCATTTAACGGTTTGTCGCTCCGCACTGCCAGCGAAGAGAGGATTGCACCTTTAGCAGCATGTACAGCGCGTGTCGTCATTGAAGGTCTTTTGTACAGTGTAGAGTTCGTAGTTTTGTCGTCTTGTTCTCACGATGTGATCCTTGGATGGGACTTCTTGTCCAAAAATAACGCCGTGATCGATTGCGCCCGAGCTGAAGTGGAATTTTCTGCACTGTGCGACGTACTGCACGACGACAACCGTTCAGTGTGTCCTCAAAAGCTCGCCATCGCTGAAGATGTCGACGTAGCTCCAGAAGCTTGTGCCCTTGTGCCTTTTTCGTGTCCTGCCGTGTCAGCCGTTAGTGTTCTATTTACGCCGTCTGCATCCTTCATCTACCGCAAGCACCTGCCGCTGCCGTCTGCTGTTCTCGATGTTCACGGTGGCTTCACGAAGCTACTCATCTACAATCCGTCTCCGCGCCCGATTACTTTACTACGTGGGGAATCTCCTGGTTCTATTGAACCAGCCCACCTTCTCTCTGACCTGGAGGCCTCCGAGACCAACCGTGGTAACTACATCGATGCTCTGCAGTCCGATCCGACGCCTGATTCGTTGCCAGAAGACTTCTTCCGAACCGCCATCGATGACGCCCTTCCTTCCACCTACCGGACGCAGCTTGTGGCCCTTTTACAGACGTTTCGCTCCGCGTTCGACGCCGCCCACACACCTCTCGGCCGCACTTCCACAGTCGCGCATAACATTCAGACCGGCTCTAACACGCCTTTTCGACAGCGCCCCTATCGTGTGTCAGCGGCAGAGCGTCGCGTGATCAATGAGCAAGTTGAGGACATGCTAAAACGTGGTGTGATCCGTCCATCTCAAAGCCCCTGGTCTTCACCAGTGGTACTAGTAAAGAAGAAAGATGGCTCAGTTCGCTTTTGTGTTGACTACCGGCGCCTGAACAAAATTACCCACAAGGACAATTACCCCCTGCCGCGTATAGACGACGCTCTTGATTGCCTCCAAGGTGCCGAGTACTTTTCCTCTCTTGATTTACGTTCCGGGTACTGGCAAGTACCAATGGCCGCCTGTGACAGAGAGAAGACCGCATTTGTGACCCCGGATGGCCTCTATGAATTTAATGTAATGCCCTTCGGTTTGTGCAACGCGCCCGCCACATTCGAGAGGATGATGGATAACATCTTGCGGAAGTTCAAGTGGCACATCTGCCTCTGCTACCTGGACGACATTGTTGTCTTTTCCACCGACTTCGCCACGCACCTAGAGCGCTTGCGGCAAGTTTTGGTTTGTCTTACTGACGCCGGCCTACAACTAAATCTTAAGAAGTGTCACTTCGGTGCCCGGGAGTTGACCATTTTGGGGCACATCGTCTCTAAGGAAGGTGTTCGCCCTGATCCGGCCAAGCTGCGCGCAGTGGCGGAGTTTCCTAAGCCGGTCTCGCTCAAGCAACTTCGAAGCTTCATTGGTCTATGCTCCTATTTTCGGCGCTTCGTGCGGAATTTCGCTTCTATAATTGCACCCCTTACGAAGCTACTCGGGGGAAACAGTGACTTAACTGCGTGGTCGGTCGAGTGCGACGAAGCGTTCACCACATTGCGCCGTCTTTTGACTTCGCCACCAATCCTTCGCCACTACGACCCCACAGCACCTACCGAGGTCCATACTGATGCGAGTGGCGTTGGCCTCGGAGCGGTATTGGCTCAACGGAAAAATGGCTTTCAAGAATACGTCGTCGCGTACGCGAGTCGCGTCCTCTCCAAAGCTGAATGCAACTACTCAGTTACGGAGAAGGAGTGTTTGGCCATTGTGTGGGCACTAACCAAATTCCGATCCTACCTGTATGGTCGCCAGTTTGACGTCGTCACGGACCACCACGCGTTATGTTGGCTGTCCTCTCTTAAAGACCCGTCCGGCCGCCTCGCACGATGGGCTCTCCGCCTTCAGGAATTTGACATCCGCGTTATATATCGATCTGGCCGTAAACACATGGACGCCGACGCTCTGTCTCGTTCTCCCCTAACCATCGCACCTATTTGCTCCTCGGCGGCTGATCCCGTCCTCTCGTCTCTAACACTCGCTGATATGCCTGCGGAGCAGCGAAAAGACCCATGGCTCGCATCTCTTATCGACATCGTGTCCGCTTCTCCAAACGCTGCGCCTTCTCGGACTTTACGCCGTCAAGCACCACACTTTGCCCTACGAGACGGTCTTCTCTACCGCCGCAATTATATGCCTGATGGTCGACGGTGGCTTCTCGTCATTCCCCGCCATTTACGACAAGAAATTTGCGCCTCTTTCCATGCCGACCCTCAGTGTGCCCATCCTGGTGTAGTGAAGACGTTTCAGAGAATTTCTCAACGCTACTATTGGCGCGGCATGTACGGTTATATTCGCAAATACGTCCGCTCCTGCATCGCCTGTCAGCGCCGGAAATCATCCACACCTCGTGCTTCTGGACCCTTACAACCACTTCCATGCCCGGCCCGCCCTTTTGACCGCATTGGCGTTGACCTTTACGGGCCACTTCCCTGCACGGTCTCTGGGAACCGGTGGATTATCGTCGGCATCGACCACCTCACCCGGTATGCCGAGACCGCCGCTTTACCCGCCGCTACTGCCCGTGAAGTTGCCCTATTCTTACTACATCATTTTGTTCTTCGCCACGGCGCTCCGCGAGAGCTGCTGAGTGACCGAGGACGCGTCTTCCTTTCCAACGTCGTTGAAGCTCTACTGGCCGAATGTCGCATCATACATCGGACCACAACAGCCTACCACCCTCAAACTAACGGGCTGACTGAGCGCTTCAATCGTACTCTTGGAGATATGCTCACAATGTACGTTGCCGCTGATCAGACCAACTGGGACGCTGTTCTTCCTTTCGTGACGTACGCATACAATACCGCCACGCAGTCAACCACTGGATTTAGCCCTTTCTTCCTGCTTTATGGGCATGAGGCATCGTCCACGATGGACACTATTTTACCATATCGTCCTGACTCCTCCGAGTGGACACTCCTTTCAGACGTTGCCAAACATGCGGAAGAATGCCGCCAGTTAGCCCGCAGTTTAACATCGGAATCGCAAGGCCGCCAAAAGTATCGTCACGACAAAGATCAGACGCCACACGTTTTCCCTACAGGATCCCTTGTTTGGCTCTGGGTTCCTGCCACCCCTCCGGGATTGTCATCAAAATTTCGAACCGAGTACCACGGCCCCTACCGCATTGTTCGCCAAACCTCCCCTGTGAATTACATCGTGGAGCCACTCACTCCCTCTTCAGACATGCGTCATCGCGGCCGCGAAACTGTGCACGTGAGCCGCCTCAAAACATACTACGATCCGCTCCTCTTGCCCTCACCCTAAGTCGCCAGGATGGCTCCTCTTCGCTCCGGGGGAAATTGTAGTGAACTCTGCGAAAATATTATGAAGACGAAGATGAACCAGGCGAGGATATCACGATCACAAGGAGAAGAACGACGAAGTGCCGCTGCGCTGATCGAGCTCGCTTGTGGAGGCCTAGACTGGCTGTGCTCTTGTGTGGTTCTCTGTGAAACTTGGAGAGGGCTATTACCCCTTTTAAAGGACAGTAAACACCCCCTTTCAATATAACAAATTTTCCACGCCAGATATCCATTAAATCGCATTGTTTTACTTGACATTTGGATAAATCCGACCAAAGCTGCAGGATGACACAACACAAACCGCCAAATGAGAAACATCTACGATTTCTAAAGCAAACAAAAGGCAATAGTGGAATGTGCTCTAATATGACCGGTGCCTCTCCACAGCAAATGCAAAAATCTCTGCTGCTTTACCAATACAGTGTTAAAACGACGGGCACTAGGACAGCTCATGTTCAAAAGAAGCACAAAACGACAGAAAGTAGCAAAGAAGGCAAACAGTGTGCACCCCTAGCTATTCCTCTGCTCGGTTGATTACACAATTTGGACACCAACAAAAGACATGCACCTGGAACGGAGATGAAAGAGAGTGCCAGCAATGCAAAGTAGAGTTAAAGGGGCCATGAGAAGCTATTTGTTGAAACTAGGCAATGCACATGAGCGATATGTGTCCTGCCAGTACTCGGTTGAGAGCTGTCGCAAGGAGCACTTTTTAAAAATTATTTGTACATAATAGGCTCCACACAAATTTGTCAGATTTGACTTAATACTCACAGAGACCACCTCTATGGATTTCTTGTATGAGAATATTACCGCAATTATCCTTTAAGGGTCTCTTCAAAGAGTGTTGAGCTTTTGTTGTGTAATTCATGACAGACAGAGGAGACAGCTATCGCATTCACATTATGAATATAATCACAAAATGACATTCCATGCTTATGACTTCGAGCAGCGGGTGTTTTACTAAATATGTTTTCTAGGCCATTTCATCTATATCTTCATTCTAGGTCCGATTCTAGGCAGCACTTTAGATTTTTCACAATAAAACTGAATGCAACCAAACATGTAAAGAAAGAAATTTTAAATTTTCTTGATTTTGTTACATCCAGGTTTAAAGTGAACGTTACATTACCATTTTATGTGTGCAACGAAACGAGCAAGCACGGATGTTTGCCCACCTTGTTGTTGAGTCAGATGCCGCATCATCTGGACAGCAGCCTCGGCCCTCTTGGAGACCGCAGTCTGCGTGCATTGGGACATCACCTCCGTGGTGCTCTGTGACGGCTTTGACATCAGCTTGAGCGCACAAGATGTAGACTTGGTGGCCACAAACACGTTTCACTGAGTGGTTGCATCAACCTCCCTTCCTGCATAGAAAAAAAAATCACATTGTTACGAGACAAAGAAAGAAGGGCTACAAGGTTGACCACGTGGTCAACCAGAAGGTACTGGCTTTCTACCCTGCCCTGGAGGGAACAAAAGCTCAGAACACAAGGGAAGTAAGGTCTTCACATACATTACAACAAATTTATGCTAAAGGACGCCAACACAATGAGCGAAATATGGCTTACACAAGTAGAAGTTTGTGTATTGTAGATTCTGATCACAAGTTGCACCCTTTGCATCCCCTGCAAGTGACAGCCTTATAAGAAAAAAATGTAGAAAAAAGGCAGTAGTGGATAAGCTAAGCTATACCTCTTTAACTAGTAAGCGCTACGTGGGAGGTATCACTACAATGAAAATACATCCTCACAACAGCTGCCATGCACTACCAATGCTCAAGGTACAACCAGCGTTCTTTTATAAAGAAATAAACAATGACAATCTTTACACCAGCTTTTATATTGCATTTTCAGTTACAGGCCTGTCAATACCAAGAATCGCTCGAGTAATTAGGCGTAGAAAATTAGTGAAACAGCAGCAGAAAATCTAAGAGAGACAAACATCACCTAACGAACCTGCCTTTACGAAGTCAGACAGAGAGAAAAGATAGCAGAAAATGAAGTGCTTGACATGAAGTTAGTCACAAGAATAATCAACAAGCAGCAGCGTTTCTTCAGTTTAGGTGTCAGTTACGGGGTTCCACACCCCCAAGACGACTGAGGTATGCCATAGTGGTTCCGGATAATTTTGACCATTTGGGAATCGCACATTAACAACCAGCGCCTTCCACATGAAATTGCAGACAGGCACTATATGAGACATACATTAGCATACTTACTGAAAAGACTGTGCCCTGATATTTGCCGCCTCTTGTTCAAGTGCACTCATCTCCTGAATGCATCTTAAAGGCAATCGTTTCCATCACGAATCGTTCCGCTCTTGATGGCATATATTAATTGTTCATATTTTACTGTCCCCTTTATTCCATTTCCTCTCATCAACTTTTTCAGCTACCGATAGATATGCAGGGGCTCAAATATTCCAGCCTCGAATTCAATGTCCCGGCTTCCCGCATCTTAAAAGGTGCTGGAGAACTCT
>JAJIZL010082533.1:1906-12221 GCA_023969395.1 Amblyomma maculatum | reverse complement strand
CTTTTTAGCTCATTTTAAGAAATGTGTGTAAAAGTACAGCCATTTTCACTGAAATATTTAGTAGAGGATACCTGTTGAATATACCCTTAAAAGAAGCCTGTTCAAAAGAACAGCGGCCATTTTGCATTTTGGCAGCAGGTATAACGGAAGCGCTGGTAACGTATAGCCTTTCACTATTCATATAAAGAAATCGTTTTTTAAATGCTTGCGGCATAACAAATATCAGTTTACATATTTGCTATGTAAAATAGTGAGTGGCCGGCAATTTGAGAGGATGAAAGCATATTGTGTGCCCTGAATTCTTCCACGTTGGTCACCCACATACTACAAGGACATTCTCGACAGGTTGTACCCACTGAACTGCTTATTAAGTGAAAATAACATAAGCAGTTTATACACCCGTGTCTGATACGCAGGTATATCGTCTTATACTCGCTTTTACGACTGACTTGTTCCTTGATGGCGCAACATTGGGCATGAAGCGGTCGATGCCAACTGATTGATTTTGAATGAGTGCTGAATTAGTGTTGCGCGCTTAATGGGGCACTGACGATATATGCATTCAGATTTTAGAGCAAAACGCTTATTTGTCTTATGAGTAGCTTCCGCAGAATCTGTTCGCAGAAAGTAGCAGCTGATAGATATCAATATTGTAACATGATTTTGTTCCAAAGTTGTTGCGTAACCGTTCCCTGCGAAGCATTCAGGGTAGTCTCATACCCTTCCGTTTCCCATTTAACATTAATTTGCTCGTCAAATTGGAGGCTAGGTTTCGATAGGGATTCATACCGACGCCATATGTGCCGCCAATGATATGTGAATAATTGTAACTGTCGGTGTTCACCGAAGAGTGGCTCAGATAATGCATGCGCCTTTCCTTTCCTCAACCCCAACCAATTTTTTATTTCGGGGACGGAACACTTTGCTGAGCTCTGTGCCATTCTCTAATTTTTAAACTGCTAAGCAAAACTATGCCGAACCACGCCAAACAGAGATTTAGAGCGTGTTAATCGGTTTAATCGAAGCTACGCCTCGTTTAATTTTTCTTTTTGCATAAGTTTACTGAACGAGTCTGTCTTCTTTTGTTTATGTTCGTTCAGCCTGAAAAGACTCATTTATAATCAGTAAAATTAAACAACTTTTCCGTCCTTCAGTTAAATCATGTGACTTTGGCGAGCATGCTTCTGCTGACGAGTGTGGCACTGGCAAACACTCCCAAAGATAGGTTACACTGAACACAAATACCTAAGAAAGTAAAAGACTGAACAGCCGTCACCACTCAGTGGTAGAGCAGCGGACGCGAAATTCGGAGATCGTGGGCTCGGATCTCAGTAGTTGCGTGTATTTGCCTTTATTCTACTTTCGACCAGTTATCTTCATTATTACGTTATTATGTAACATCGGTCAACACCCGCATGAAATTCCCCAGTTTTTCTTTATGTCATTGGCTTAAGCTGCCTTTCAGTTTTTGTTATAACGAGGTCCTGATTTTGTCTGTATTCGTTTGCTGATTATCCTTACGAAGGCCCCCAGTCTGAAAACCTTGTTGCTGCAGTCAGCGTAAGAGGGTTATCACACAGCTTCCAACCTTTCCGTTATATCGCATTCTACACCACACTCGCGATAGCAGAGCGCGTTTACGTCTCCACGTCTACGTCGGCACAGGCGAACACTCTCAAGGATGCCTTACACACAACATAAATGCTTCAAAAAGGAGAATAAAGATAAAACAGGCGTAGTAGATCACTCGGTACAGAGGTTCGGAGGTCGTGGGCTCGAATCCCGCTGGTGGAATGTGATTGTATTTTCCTTTCATAGATAGTATAGGTGACTACGCTACCCGAACACAAAATAAGGCGTTTAGAACGAAAAACAGCCGATGGTGGTGATACCACTATTCCATATATTGCACTTCTGTAGGTCATTTAAGATCTATTCTTGCTCAGCTTCATCATCATCATCATCATCATCAGCCTGATTATACCCACTGCAGGGCAAAGGCCTCTCCCATATCTCTCCACTTAACCCGGTTCTGTGCTAGCTGCATCCACTTGACCCCTGCGAACTTCTTAATCTCATCCGCCCACCTAACTTTCTGCCGCCCCCTGCTACGCTTTTCTTCCCTTGGAATCCAGTTCGTTACCCTCAGCCACCATCGGTTATCCTCTCTTCGCAATACATGCCCTGCCCATGTCCATTTCTTCTTAATTTCTACTAGAATGTCGGTAACTTGAGTTATTTCTCTGACCCCCTCTGCACGCTTTCTATCTCTTAATGTTACCCCTACAATTTTTCGTTCCATAGCCCTCTGGGTTGTCCTCAACTTAAGTAGAACTCTCTTGGTTAGCCTCCACGTTTGAGCCCCATAGGTGAGTACAGGCAAGATGCAACTGTTGTATACTTTCCTCTTGAGTGATACCGGTAAGCTACTAGTCATAATCTGCGAGTGCTTGCCAAATGCGCTCCATCCCAATCTTATTCTTCTAGTTATTTCCTTTTCATGGTCCGGATCTGCGGTTACAACCTGTCCTAAGTAGACATATTCGCCTACTGCTTCCAGTATTTCGCTACCTAATGTAAACTGCTGTTCCTTCCTGAGGCTGTTGAACATTACCTTAGTCTTCTGCATATTGATTTTCAAGCCTACCTTTCTACTTTTCCTGTCTAAGTCATCAATAATTATTTGCAGTTCATCCCCCGAGTTGCTTAGCAAGGCAATGTCATCAGCAAATCGCAGATTACTGAGGTATTCTCCATCTACCCTTATCCCTAACTGCTCCCATTCCAAGTATCTGAATACTTCCTCTAAACAAGCTGTGAATAGTACTGGGGAGATTGTGTCTCCTTGCCTAACACCTTTCTTTATGGGAATTGTGTTACTTTCTTTATGCAGAACTATGGTTGCTGTGCAGCCACTATATATATCTTCCAGCACTTTCACGTACGGCTCGTCTACCCCCTGATTTCGCAATGCCTGTATCACCGCCGGGGTTTCAACTGAGTCAAATCCTTTTTCGTAATCAATGAATGCTATGTATAAGGGCTGGTTATATTCCGAGCATTTTTCTATCACCTGATTGATGGTATGGATATGATCGATAGTAGAGTACCGTTTCCGAAACCCTGCTTGATCCTTTGCTTGATTGCAGTCTAAGGTTGTCCTGATTCTATTAGCGATTACCTTAGTAAATACCTTATACGCAACAGACAGTAAGCTGATTGGTCTGTAATTTTTAAGGTCCTTAGAGTCCCCTTTCTTGTGAATGAGGATAATGTTTGCATTCTTCCATGGTTCCGGTACCATCGATGACACCAGGCACTGCGTATACAGGGTGGCCAGTTTTGCTAGCACGATATCCCCCCCGTCCTTTAGCAAATCTGTAGTTATCTGATCCTCTCCAGCTGATTTCCCCCTTTTCATAGTTTCTAGTGCTTTCTTGATTTTGTCCTTCGTCACTGGTGGAACGTCTGACTGTTTTTCCCTACCGCCAATCTCATTACGGTCCTGACTACTTTGGCTACTGTAGAGATCTGTATAGAACTCCTCGGCTACTTTGACTATCTTTTCCATATTAGTGATGACGTTGCCCGCCTTGTCCCTTATCGCATACATCTGGTTTTTGCCTATGCCCAATTTCTTCTTTACCGCTTTAAGGCTTCCCCCGTTCTTTACAGCATGCTCAATTTTCTCAATGTTATACTTCCTTATATCGGCAACCTTGCGCTTATTGATTAGCTTTGATATCTCGGCCAATTCGATCTGGTCTGTTGGATTGGAAGCTTTCATACTATGGCGTTTCTTAATCAAATCTTTCTTCTCCTTAGACAGCTTACCGGTATCCTCTCTAACTATCCTACCGCCTACTTCTACCGCACACTCAGTAATGATATCTCTGAAATTATTGTTCCTTGCCTCTAGGGTAATGTCGCCATCCTCAGTTAGAGCTGAATACCTATTCTGTAGCGAGAGCCTGAACTCTTCTGCCCTCCCCCTCACCGCTAATTCGTTGATGGGTTTCTTTCTTACTAATCTGTTGCGTTCCTTCTTCAGATTTAGGCTTATTCGGGACCTCACCATCCTGTGGTCACTGCATCGCACTTTCCCGATTACCTCTAAATCTTGCATAATGGCAGGGGTTGAACACATTATGAAGTCGATTTCATTTTTAGTCTCTCCGTTAGGACTTTTCCATGTCCATTTCCGGTTCTTCCGTTTGCTGAAGAAGGTATTCATGATTCGTAAGTTATTGCGCTCTGCAAATTCAACTAGTAACTCCCCCCTGCTTTTCCTCGAACCAATGTCATAGTCACCTACTGCCTTGTCTCCTGCCTGCTTTTTCCCTACCTTGGCATTGAAGTCGCCGATTAGTACAGTATACTGCATCTTTACTTTTCACATTGCTGATTCTACATCTTCGTAGAAGCTTTCAACTGCCTGGCCACCATAACTACATGTAGGTGCATAGGCCTGTACAACCTTCAGTTTATACCGCTTATTAAGCCTAATTACGATGCCAGCAACCCTCCCATTAATACTATAGAATTCATCTATATTACCCGCTATATACTTATTGACAAGGAAACCTACTCCTAGTTGTCGCCTCTCTGGTAAACCTCGATAACACAGTACATGCCCATCCTTCAGTACAGTATATGCCTCATTCGGCCTCCTAACCTTACTAAGCCCTATGACATCCCATTTCATGCCCTCTAGTTCCCCTAACAGCACTGCTAAACTAGCTTCACTAGCTAGGATTCTAGCATTAAACGTTGCCAGGGTCAGTTTCCAATGGCGGCCTGTCCAGCGGAGCCAAGCTTTCTTAGCACCCCCTGCTGCGTCACAGGTCTGACCGCCGCCGTGGTCAGTTGTTCCGCAGCCGCTGGTGACTGAGGGCCGGGGTTTTATGGAGCTAATCATAGGAGGTTGCGGCTTAGTATTCTGTTTATGATTATAATTAAGTCATCTATCCATGCAGGCTATCTTTCTTCGTCCCCGCCGTATCTCTCATGTCTGATCTGATGTGAAAAACAAGTGGCCTAAAGGTACTGTGCACGGCAGTGACAGAATACATTGAGGGTACTGTCAGATCAAGGTAATTGAAATTCAACAACAGCAGTGAAAAGCAACATAGTATTAGATGTAACAATTACACGTAACCCCCGCTAAATTAAACAAAATCGCAACGTTGGTTGATGCATCTAAAAAAGAAAAACTACCTTATTTTAGCCGAATATTGAAGTTACCGAGTAAGGTATCTGCCATTTCCCTTTCTCGATCGTAACGACTCAGGCAGAGAAGCTGAAGTTTTGGGCAAATATTCTTTATCCTGGTAACATATCTCCACTTCCGGAAAGCGGTCTCACAATTCATCGCAGGAATAGTTTTGTTTTTGTTTTTTTTTCAGCTTTGAACGCGCAATTTCAGTAAAGATAAATAAAACCAAGGTATGGAATGCTCATAAATAGCCAGTTCTGATTACATTCGTGACTCTATACCATGAACACATTTTGGAAAATCGCTTAAGGTGCTGAAACCATCATGGAGTGTCTCTTGGTGCTAAAGTCGTTCATTACTCTTACTTGTTTTCAAACGGAGCAGACATTTACTGTTAGCAGAAAGCATTACACATCAAAATTATGATGAATATTGGAGTGAAAATTTAGTAACAGCAGATATCATTAGATAAAAAATTTATGAGAAATAATAAAGGCGACCGTTAGTCATTTCTTTGTGCGCGAAATCATACCGTTTAACATCCCGTAGAAGACAGCTATGAAGGTGACACTGGGAGCGAAATAGCACAGGATGACGCCTACAGGGCCAGCCAGACCACACCATAGAAGGACCATACGGCAGGAGTATCGAGAGCACAGGTATCCGAACACAGGATCTGCACCAGCGGGAAGAAAGCAAACGCATTAGCACACACCGACTACCTACAATAGATGCATACATCTGATGCTTAAATGTATAGTTTCGGAGAGTGTCGAGTAAGTACAAGCAATAAAGGAAGCGAATAAAAAGATTTCTCTGTGCTTCCCCCTCACCCCAGAATGGAGGAACAATGATGCATCAACTTCATTTCAGTAGCTTTGTTTATTACCATCGCTTGGAGTAGCGCCTAACCTTGCTGGTCTAGCTTAGTTACCACAGATAGTAAACGACAAACTGCAGCCACGATTTCCGCCTCACTTTGATGCAAGCTTTTGTTTCTCCTCGCTTGTCAAATTACTTCATTCTCGGCTATACTCTACCACAAAACAAAAAGAAAAAAAAATGTAAACGATAATATTTCGCTATACACTTCTCTTAGTTTCAAAGTTTGTCAACTCTGTCATTCAACGTAGCTATTTATACTCGCAAAGTTCAGCAATGTACTACATGATAAGTTCAGTGGAGTGTTGGAATATAGAGGAATAAGAGCTAACAGCAAGCAGCGGTGATTCGAGGCGAACTACAGGCCCCCAAGGCTTTGCCGCTCGTTACGCCGCTCAGGTTATGGGTTTGTAGATATGTTCGCTCATTGACCGGAAGCGGCTTGCAGGACAGCCAATCGCAGAAGGCTTTGCCGGTACGTAAGTTCCGCTCTGTTTCTTGGGGGGAGCGAAGTTTGTTTTCATACAACGTGGTTTCAGCGAAGAACCGGCAGAGACTCACTTCGTCTAGGCTGTGCAAATGAGCGCACCGAGATAGCACAGTGAAAACTTGGTAGGATAATAAAGGACAAAAAAAAGGATATTGGGGGTGGATATCGTGAAGTATTATCGAAAGGAGCTGGAGAAAGTCATTTCGGGCAAGTATCTGCATCACAGAGTGTAGTTTGGCAACAATGAGCTGTGTCCCTCAAAATGCCACGCATTACCAAAAGGATTTTTGGCAGTGCTTCTTTCTGTCTTACTTTATGTTATTTAGTCTCCAAAACTTGACGCTAGTATGATTATACTTGCATGATGGTCCAGGGTTATGAAAAGGTACGACGGCGGTAACGGAGGAGCACTAAATACGTGCCTCTCTATCGCCGAGGCTCATCTCGTCGTGCAGGTGCACCAGCAGAGATTATGGGCGATAACTACCTCATCGAGTGAAGCATCGCCAAGGAACATCCCCTTATACCGATTGCGCTATATCTGTTTGTTTATTTAGCTCGGACACGCGCTTTCTCCGTACTTACCCCTCTTGTCCAATCAGCGTGACACAGTTCAATGAATAATATTCGGCTCCGCTACAACCTTTAAAGAGTCATGAGTGAGTTGATACTTCCTCACAGAAAATTAAAACCAAACTCTTTCACTTCTAATAATTTATTCTATATTTTACCAAGTGAGCGACTTCTTGTCTCTCTGAAATCTGAATTTTCTTGTCAGTCATGTTTGATGAAAAATTCAGTGAGGATAAAAGTTTGATACATGACAGCTAAATGTGACCGTAATACGTCCACGGACAGGCGTGGTACACCGGCAGCCGCCACACTGAACTGACATAATGACAGCCAAAAAATACGAGGAAAGCCTTAGCAAAATTTGCGTAATCTTGGCACAGTGCATTCTGAGAATACAAACTCGTATTTGGTCCCGTATAGAGTACCTCTTTCGAACATATGTTGTTAAGGAGCTCTGACCTATAAGGCACAAGCTTGAAGGTTGAAGCCGATTTCATAACGAATCTCACTTAGCTCTTGAAGCATCTGCGAAGTTTGGTGAGAGTATTATGGCCACAATCATGCAACCTTTGGGACTGCAATATACAAGGCTTCCCTTAAGTACCCTTAGAATCCAAGAATAAAATGTCTGCCGAGGTGTTTACAATCTTTATGGCCCATTGCTACCGGTTTGCAATAGAGGGCTAATGGCGGTAGACCACAATAGCCACAGAAAATGGGAGAAAATGATTTAGCCACTTGCAGGTTCGGCGGTTACTCCTGTTTGCCTGGATCCTGCGCAATGGACGTCCATGGGACATACCAGAAATGGTCTGTGTTTACGCTTATGCCGTTTCAGTGAGGAAAGAAAACTTTTCTTTTTATTGTTTTTTGGTGCGCTACAAGAAAATAGGCAGACACTGCTTGGACCCATAGCCAGCGGCTAGTAAAGGGTCCAATGAAAAAAGTACACAGTTTGCAGGCACCCAATCGTCAAAGTTAGAGACATCAGAAGAAGGAACTACAATAAACATGAAGAAAGTTATTTATCGCTTATACATTCGTAAAACTACCAATGAAGAGGAGAAAATATAAACGAAAACCTCACAAATCAAACAAAAGCGCGTAGAACTTATGCAAGAATTAAAGCAAAGAAAGATGAATGCATAATATCACCACACTATAACTATACATAATGTCACATGTCGCAGAGAAATAATGCATCAGATAAAATACAAGTATATGTAGGGGTTACATGGGTAATACCAGGCGAACAATGTAAAGTTACAGTAGGCAAGTGCAAGTTTGGACTCAAAGAGTTTCATTCATTTTAGGGTAGTATTCTTTTATTGCAGTGAAAAAGTTCTTGGCAAGCTTTACGTCATAGGGTAGAGAATTCCAGAATTAGCTATGTTACACATTTACTCTTTGGCAAGTGCTAGACTGCTCATATATGTCCCAGCGTTTTCAGCTCACTTGAGAGACTAGCGAGGAGGTCTATGATGCTCATGGGCCACGATGCTTCCTGCCTGGTGACACCAAAGGCCTCCAAGATGCCAACGTAGATGACGCCAAAGACTCGTTGCGCGATACAGCCCATGAACAAGAACCAGCTGCAGAATCCGGCCACTACCCAGCTGTGGTGGGAGTCCAGCCCAAATCGCGGGTCGTACTTCAGAGATGCCATGGTTCTCGGAGGCGGTGGACTGCGCTGCCGGAACCAGTGGCGGGCTTCTGCGAATGAAAGCATGAAGAGGACCTCCGGTGCGCAAATCCCGACAGCTGCTCTTTGTTCATACGTCACTGGCTACGCCTGTACGAACTTTTGTATCCAACTTATAGCTTCCTGCTTTATTTGTTTTGTATTTTGAAACAAAAAAGTTTTAAGCAATTCAAAATTATTTTAAACAATAAATAAACTTCCTCAAGAAATGGTTTCACTGCTAGAAACAATTTCGACCTTTTTTTTCTGCCGGCAAAAACAATTATACATTTCCACCCACTTTCGTGTAGGAACTGAATTACGTCGTTTTTACGTCATTTTCATGCAGATTCTGAAGTGAGAGGTTGTAGCAGAAAGCTGGAAAAGAGTTAAGTTTTGAACGCGATAGCAATAAAGGCCCCGTTCACTGAAAATGTGGCGTCGGCGTTGGCGTTGTGAGCGAAAAATAACTAAAATGGCTCTAGCAGGCGGTAGCTGGCAGCTGACATGGCCGCGCACTGACTGGGAATGGGGTTGACTATACGTTACTTTTGGCACACGCTGCCAAGTCAGGCCTTTCATTTCATATGGGTGGTATATATCACAATCAACCTGCCAGAAGCCTTGCATGCACGTTGCCCTTAGGCCAGGCAGGCACATTTATACGGCTTGGCTAAAACAGGGCGTTATATAAGGACTAACGCTATCGCTATTACTTATAGACCGTTTTCGCGGCGAGGAGGAAAATAGCCTCGAACCGGAACGCGCTGCGCGGCTCCTCCTGTCTGGTATGTGGGGACGCGGGGATAGCAGCGGGGGCGACAGGGCATTCTACGAAGAAAGGGCACACGTTGCAGTCTTTTGCACACAGAGTATCGTGAATAGCCGCAAAGTATCTAAGCCGATTAGCTGATGTGAGCGATGTGCTTTCTTTCCCTGTTCTTTCTTCTTTCGCCCCTTTCTTTCCTTCATTTCCCTGATCGTTTCATTTCCGCCGGCCGCAGTTTAGCTGCTAAGAGCTGCCGCGGTTAACACAATCTTTTTTTTTTTTTACCCAGTTGTTTGAATTAACAAAAAGATAACAACCAAAAGGAGATGATTAACAGAAGATAAAAGATTAACAGCGGTGTATGCGCCTGTGTTGTTCTACACTGTTTCACTTGCAACTCACTCAAATGGGCGAAGACAAGCAGCTTCTGGATTTCAAGCCCCAACCGAAAATATCTCGCTGTGGCAGCCTTTCGTGCGACTTCCAAACACTGTGTTTGTAGAGTAGGGACCGGAAAAACTGAATACCCGTGCAACAACGGCAGACTTTGGACAACAAGCGGATGATATTCCTTGCGGCAAATATTTACGAGATGCCGCCAGGTAAAGAACTATTTCGATTCAGTCACCTGAGGTTAATGCAAGTATGACAGAACCTGTCCCACTTGAAGACAACAATATACTAATAAATTGGTTGTCAACTTAT
>JAJIZL010082489.1:528-12498 GCA_023969395.1 Amblyomma maculatum | reverse complement strand
ATCATCATCATCATCATCATCATCATCATCATCATCATCATCATCATAAGCCTGACTAACCCACTGCAGGGCGAAGGCCTCTCCCATATGTCTCCAATTAACCCGTGTTTGTGCTAGCTGCATCCACTTGACCCCTGCGAACTTGACCCGGCGAAGCATACTAAAGCACAAAAGGTAAAGTCCGGACAAAAAGACTGCGGGTTTTTCAAAATATCAATTACGCTTGCACGAATGGGACAAGACCAGGAGCGATCGGAACGTCACAGACGAGAATGGCTTGCACGCATCAGTAGACGCATTCACAGAAGTCCGGACAAATACCAAGTGTGCACATCATTCTGTGTCAGGATTGGAGTCACCGAAAAGTTTAGATAGCCGACCTGCAAAATGAACACGTGAAGCTAGAATGGTGAGCTCCTGCAGCAATCCGTGCCTCATTGTACAACATTCGAGGTACACGCATAAGCCACTCTCGTCTGCGACGTTCCGCGATCGCTGGTCTTGTTGCATTTTTGCAAGCGTACCTTTGGTATTTTGAAAAACCCGCAGTCGTCTTGTCCGGACTTCACCTTTCGCACTTTAGTCTGTGTTCGGCTATTATAGCCCACGACCGCACAGTGGACCATCTCTTTAGCACTATTTGCGCGGCCCTCTCCATGGTCGACTGCTGCACTGTACAGGAAAATGGCGCTCTCAGCGTTTCGTGCAAGCACCCTATAAAAGCATTTTCACTGGAAACTGGATTGTTGTGAGGCTACGACGTTCTCATTTTGGAGCGAAGAAAGATTAGAGGATCCGGGACGAGCAGCAGGAAATTTTCGGAAGTCTGGAATTTCGGTGACGTTACTGCGGGAGGGAGGAGACATTTTTCACCTGAATCATTTATAAAGCTCGCTTTGAAATATGGTCTCATGCACTGCTCCAAACATGAGCACGTGGTGCGGTCCATATTTGTTTATTTGCCTGCTTCAAAGTATATAATTTGGATATCTCTTGCAAATCCTTTCCTCTCAATTTTCTCTTGCCTTAATACAACAGCCCATTGTCAAGGCTCGTTTTTCATGCGAACTTCATCTTGTTTCATTACGTCATTCGAGTACTATGAGTCATTCTCCACTGCGGTGAGTGTATCAGTGGCTAGGCGGGGCGCGCTAAGTACTAAGCACTATAGGGCCATGCATCCGGAGAAAAGATAATTATAGCTTCATCTTCGTTGCAGTGACGTAACTGAAGCAAAATTGATGTGCTGGGCAAACACACAATGTGACTTCACTGGAAAGAGAAATAAGAATGATCAGCCTGAGAGCAGACTTGGTTTTGTTATGTTTTTCATGGCTTAAGGGCTGCACTCGACTTTTTCTCGAGCTCCTCCGGTCCATGATCACATTTAGGCCTCCCCAACACTCACACACGCTGGCCTCTTAGAACACTGTGGCCTTATACAATACACACTTTCATACTTCTGTAGGCCTCAAGCTACGCCGGATGCCATCACTAAAAGGTGCTTACACGCCAATACGTTTCACATCCCAGCAGTAATGCACCTTTGATATCAGCTTTCTTGCAAGCTATTGTTTGCGTACCTTAGTGGGGGAGTAGGGGAACTCTTATATCGGTGGTAATAAAGTTTTCAATCAATCAATCAATCAATCAATCAATCAATCAATCAATCAATCAATCAATCAATCAATCAATCAATCTGAGGTGAGCAAAATGTTTTTAAATAAAGGAGGTAAGTGGTTGCTTGAAGTACACAATGTTGTGGCTTGACGGTACACTCAAGCAGCAGCCGACGCTCATGCGTTGTTATGTTTCTTTCGCATTGAAAGACGTCTGTATTGGAGAGATAAATAGCAGCTCTGAATAAATGATAGCGTAAAAAGGTGTGAGAAAAAAAAAAGGCCGAAGGAAACTTTAGTAGACTGAGCGCAGACCGTTTCTTGTAATGAGTATGAATACTGTCTCTAGTATTACACAGATAAAAAAAGTAAAATAATTCCGGTGTGCGTTGCACTGTGAGTGACGCGCACCAAGTGTCTACACTATGCCTGAACGCATAAAGAAGGAACATCGCTGCACAAAAAGCGTATTATTTTGATTACGGTGGGAAGGAAGCGCAGAAAATGAGTTCCACTCCCAAGCGTATATGATAAAATGATAATCTTGAAACAATACCGACTGCTGATTATCGATTTCATCACAGAAAGAGAGTGGCACTGGCTTGCCTGTGGAGAGGACCTCAAAATATGGTGTAGACCTTCCAGTTTGTTCTAGTTCCGCAGGCGTGATTCAAGCTTAACTCAATCCCGAATGTAGAAGGGCAGCTCAGGAGGGCTGATTTTCATGGAGTTGCGTGCCCGATAATGTCGTATGAAGAGTGATGAAAACAAAATTTCCACCTCGTCGAAACTCAAAATTAATTTTACGTCAACATAGCCCTACTGTCTGGTGTTATTTGGCATCGTACTTCCTAGAAAGTTAGTAGGGACACGGAGTCTGGCTCATAATGCATACTATTGACGCGCTAACAGTAAAATTCGAGCGCAGGGTATCGAGAGCCACACCGTTAAAAACGCTGTTGCAACGCTCTGCCGCGAGACATGTTCGTTATTGGGAGCGGACGTGTAGTGACTGCCTGGGGGAACATTTGATTCCTTTCGCCAAAAAGTTGCAAGTGTTCAGAATTAAACTTCGTAATCTCATTATGCTTCGTTTGCGAAGAACTGGATAAGTTCTCTGCCGCTTCCAATTAAATTTAGTGAAAACAATTGTGAAACTGGTGATTATATATAAGCTACTCGCCAGCAGATTTTGTGACAGGGTATTTCCTTTTTCAGTTGAATGATGGACAATGCAATTGAATAGATCGTATAGTCATGTTTGCGCGTCGGAATATGTGTTTGTGTTGAGCGCATTTCTAATGACGCAGACTCAACACTGCGTGTTGTTGTAAAATTAACAAATACGCACGCTGCTTCCCAGAGTGGGTGCGGAACGCGTTCTTATTTTTGAGTCCAGTGAAAGCCTTTATTAAAACAAATCCACTGGTAACTTTCGACCATTATCTTTGCTTTGAAATATTGAGTGACAATACGCGTTAAAATGAAACAAGGAATATCGTAGAGTATGGTACGCAGTTCTATAGCATGCAATTGAATGCCATTGGTCTCCTGGAAACTTTTGCAAAAAAATATTTTTCGAACTTATCATGCCTCCTGAAACTTCAGTGCATTAGTAAAGTGGGTGCAGATACGAAGCGTTGTTCACTTTGAAAACAAGTGGCGCGCATTTTTTAGCTGATCTTGCTATTGCCCACTAGATAGTCACAGAAGTGATGTCTGCTTGATGATGTAAAATATTGAGCACGAACTAAGTTAGCAATTATGTAACAGCGGAAAAATGAAATCTTGGTTTTGTGTTACTGCTAATAATTGGACGTTTGAAGCCTCTTAAGAGTTCCTGGAGAAGGGCTCTCAATCGGCTTCTCAGAAGGCAGCTGTAAATATATTCTTTGATTATCTGCCTTCGCCTTGCCTCGCCTGTGATTGTAGTGCACGGAACGATTTTGTAACCTTTGTTTTTTCATGCTTGTTGCGAGACGCGGATTTATCATTTTCTTCGTCGCGCAATAAGCGCCGGGATGTGTCTGGAATGATACCAGGAACTCGCGTCCCTTTCCACATTGTTCCAGACTGCTTTGGTCATCGTTTGAGTGGTTATCTAGAATGAACGACGTTAAAACGACGTTTTTTCGCGCTGTTCTACACAATTATCCAGAAGCTTCTCCGCTTACTTTAAATTGGGCGCTGACGAGTGCAACGGGAATGGGTGATTCGACGACTAAAGAGGACGTTTGCTTCTACTGTCGTCGCCGAGTTCCTTAGTTCTTTTATGGGCGCAAGCTAGCCTAATAAAAGAAGTACTTTCTTCTGGGCGAGTTGGTTCATATTAGCAAAAGGTAAAAGACTTGCGCAAAAGGTAGATGAAGAAAGAGACGTGACAACAAGACAGAGCGCAAACTTTCTTAACTTTCTCAAGGGAAAGATCCTGCAGCAACTGCACAGCAATAGATTTCTGCTTTTTGGAGCGAAATTTAACCTCTTTGAAGTTCTTTCCTAATGCTTCAAGTGCTTTTTCTTTAAAAAGCGTTTCAGGCATGACCACAAAGCCCCCTTCTTTATCAGCCTGTAGTGCGGTGGCTCCGCAATGCTGTATTGCCTTAGCTATCTTCATAATGGGAGGCTTCCTTCCCTGGAGTGCGTCCACTGTTCGTAGTAAGCAGTCAACGCCGTCGCCAATCACACTCACCTTGTTAGCTTCTTTGGCTCCTGCTGCAACGGTCCTTACAAGTTCCAGTAACTGGGGTCTGCTGGTCATTGGTTCGTAACTGAACTTCGGTCCTTTTTGCAGCGTTCTTCTGACGTCATCAGGTAGCCGCACATCTCCCAGAACGACGAGGGTGTCCGTCCGACGTAGCACGCCTACTTTTTTCTTGTCGAGGCAAATTGCAGACAATGCAGCGCCACTGAAACTCTGTTGACTGGGCTATCAGCTTCTTGAATTCGACGAGACGGCGAGCTTGTCTTGTTGGATGACTGTGTTCACTAACATATATCTTTAGCCATTCTTCCAGCAGTCGAACTTGGTGCCAATACTCAGATTTGAGGATTTTGCAGATCCGTCTTAAGTGACCCCACGAAGGATTAACGTGTCCGAATTCGGACACGTTAATCCTAATCCGTTAGCTACCATCATATATCTTCTAACTGGTACACACACAGTTAATCGTCTACTACTCTATGTCACCATTTTTGAAGACATAGGTTAGTGGTTCATAATGAACTCTACATTCAGATCCCTCATAGTGCTGCCTATGTGCAGTAGATATATAGTAAATATATAAATATATATTACTATATTATATTACTGTAGTAAAATATAAAATATATTTAAATGCAGTAAATATATAAATATATATCTAGGCGTGTATCTTGTAATTTATCAATATATTTGTGTCTGCAGTCGGTAAAAGAGAAAAATTCATTCCACCGACACCAAAATTTAGGCGTAGGATCTGAAGTTCATTTTTAGTAGTTGCGCGGAAAAAAATCTGAACAATCCAAACAACGTAGCAAAAAACACATTCCAGACTTCTTCACTTCTAATATCAACGTGAAGCCGACTAGCTGAACATGAGATTCTCGCTTGTGTGATATACTATTGCTATTTTCGGTATAATTACCTAAAATATTTTCGTTCTATGGGATGATAACAGTTTTACTATTCCGCAACTACCTAGCTATTCCAACCTTATGGCTCTTGATTTGTTGCTTTGAATTTCCCCGAACTGGCTTTTAATATCGCTAGAAATTGCAGATTGTCATGGTAGCCTAGATTGCCCCAGAAATGTCATCTCTTTTCTGGCAGATGTTTGTCAGTGGGCTGTTCCTTTACAACTGGGCCGCAAATGATTACTCCCTCTGTATTCTTGTCAGTGTTGTTCAGGTTTAATGAAGACTTAGAGTTGCTAAAATCAGTGTGAACCATGAACGCTTGCCAGTTATACAAGCCGATCGTTATCAGTAAAAATACTTTTTAGAAGGAAAGAAACATTCACTAAACTGGAAAGGAAATCAATGCGTAGAATGGTTATAAACTGCAAAAATACATTTTGGCTTTCGAATGCTTCCCGAGTATCTTTTAGGAACCAATTACCTTCCGTAATGAATCGAGGAAATAAGATCATTGAAATATTCTTTTCCCTAAATGCGCAGAAATATATCCCTTTGAAAAGAAACTGATTCTAGAATGGCAGCCGAAGCATAAGATCGCTGTGGGCCAATTTAAAGCTTCGGTAAAAATCTCGGCTATTCTTTCTGTGATTTACCGCTCTTTTTCTGTTTCTTGCAGACTTTAGAAAATTCTTCACTGTTTCAGCGATCGCTTCGCACAATTTCAGTGCACTGCCATGAAAATTTCTCACCGCAAGGATTTCAGACAACCCCAACTTTAATTTAAATGGTGTCTGACACGGTCGACCCAAACCGAGCACCAAGCATGAAGTTGCTGTTTCTGCGTTTTTGCAGAAACTATGCCCGAGATGTTCTTCTGCCTTGTGAAGCGAGAAAGAGGCGCATTAAGGGCGCTTTTATGAGACGCCGCAGGGTCTACAGAATTGGGAAATGAAATGGTACGATATAAAAAGGGAGATTAGGTTTTACACTTGGTTTCGGCAGGGGCAGGCTCCTTTTTATCCGTTTAAGTGTGGCCAATACTCTTCTTGTTCACGTTAAGAAAAAATTATCTTCCTGACTGTATGTTTCCAGCCTCTATCTTTCTGTGCTCCCTGGTTGTCCTATTCATTCGTTAATCTTCTCCTCACATGAGCACTTATAGTACAGTGAACGCGTGCTGAGCCAAAGTTATTAGAGCGTTAAAGTTCTCCTACTATAACTTTCATCTACGAGATAGCCAGCCACTTACTCATCTTGTACTTTTTGTGGCATGCAATGTGAATTCAAAGTGCTTAAACTGGTAAAAAGAAGTGAGGATCGGTGCTCGCTCATCGAGCTTTTGTTTTCGAGATGGCCGGAAATAGGAGACGTGCCGACGACTTCACGCAGTTTTCGAATGATGAACCGAATTTTCGTTGAAACTGTACTATTCATTTCTTATCCTCGGGCAGTCTTTCGTGGCCTTTCTAGTTATATGTATAACGGAACACGGACGAGATCATCACAGCACTAGCAATCTTTCCAATTCATGCGACCCTTTCTGCGCTGCGCTAATATCACATACTCTAATGTTATTAATGTTGTAAATGTCACTTGTATTTTACTCCGTCTAGTAATGCAGAATTGAATATACTTGGACAAATTGCAGGCTTTGCATACACTTTACACCACGATTCATTTTGAAGGTAGCGCAAAAAAAAAAAAAAAAAAAAGGAACAAGAGTAGAAGGACACACCACGAGCGCTTTTTCCCAACTAAACTTTTTATTGGAAAACACGGAATAAAGTACCCATCTCACGAAACTAAAACAGAAGAAAACAAACATGATAGCATCAAGTACAGTTAAAGTGTAGAGCATGATAGAGCTGGTGGGGGTGCTTATTAACTAAGATAAGATGCAAAAGCAAAAGCAAAGAACCTCATAGTCACTAAAGCAAACAAGAGTTATCAAAAAAAGGTGAAGGAAGCGACGGGAGAGATTAGTTCCATGTGTGGTATAGATATATAGATAGAAATCATGGAGGCTTTTAGCATATCAAGACAAGGAAGTACATGGATAAGTGCACCGTCCATTGCTCAAACACAAAGAGAACAGGCATATCTAGACCACATATGGAACTGATCTCTCCCGTCGCTTCCTTCACCTTTTTTTGTAACTCTTCTTTGCTTTAGTGACTATGAGGCTCTTTGCTTTTGCGTTTGCATCTTATCTTAGTTAATAAGCACCCCCACCAGCTGTATCGTACCCTACACTCTAACTGTACTTGATGCTGCCATGTTTGTTTTCTTCTGCTTTAGTTTCGTGAGATGGGTACTTTATTCCGTGTTTTCCAATAAAAAGTTTAGTTGTGAAAAAGCGCTCGTGGTGTGTCCTTCTACTCTTGGTCCTTGTTTTTTGCTCTACCGATTAAAATGAACCATATTAAACTCGCCCAACTTTCAACCTTACTACTTATTACACCACGAGCAGTTTTTCACATTACTGTTACTCGCTGGATGCGGAAGTTCATGTCGCACGTCATTATCGCTTTCATAATGGCGGTGAAAGGTGGGGTTTATTTGCATATGTTTAGGAAATGAAGTAGGGACAGCAGTGAGCGCAGCCACGAGCGCTTGCTAGGCGGTGGCTATGGGGTTGAGCCTAAGCCCTTCTTCTTCACATTGGCCATCGGGCGGAAGAGGAACCTTCCTGGCAATTTAAGGGAAAGGAAAGAAAGGGGGGTTAAAGTGAAAAAACAACAACAACAATCCGCGTTCTGTGCAGAGAAACAGCAGTAATCGTGATCGCAGTCCTGTTTATTCAAAACATCTATGTTAGTGCTGAAGATATCAAGGTGTGCTATAGCTTTCAAGCACTGAACACCAAGTCAAACACCAACTCCAGAGGTCGAGTCTTCTGCGAAACCTTAAAGCTTATAATTTTAGTGTGACAGATAAATAAGAAATACCAGTGCCTAGAACTAGCTCGCGCGCCTTTCTATGCAACGCGCACTGGTACTGCTCTTCCTGAATTGCACAATTTTCCGATAGATAGCACTCATTATGCAGAGCGCGCGACCATGTAGTCCATTCGCAGGCATAAAACTGTGTTGTGTGCAGTCAAAATAGTGAGGCCAGCATATATTTGCCATGAATGGGCCCTACGGCTAGACAGCCGCAACATTTCGAAGGTCGTAAAGTGCTCGAGGGCAGGCAGTAAACCATGATCACTTTCGCCGTCTTTTTCGGGGAACACTTGGCCATAGCCGCGCCCTGCTCACATTAGACGACCGCCAGTTGTGAAACACCTACCCACACCTGCTTTATTGCCGTGCTACCTCCTGTGCGTTGCGCTAATATGAAAAGTTGGCAACACGCTCAAGCACCCGCGATTCCCATTCAAGAAAGCATCGTTTTGTGCAAACAACAGAAATAGGGAACCCTGAATACCACGCCATCTTCAGGAAATGTGTAGTGCTGGAATAAAAAAAAAATGTTTGTCCGTGAAATACAAATGAATAACGCAAAGGATCTTCTGCATGCCTCGTCGCCCATTGGTAGTCTGTTTCCTCAAACAAATTAGACGATGACCGTCTAATTTGTTGACATTTCCGGCTAGCCGAACTTAGCACTGCTGGTCTGAGCTTCCAGGAAGAAAAGAAAAGGAAGGGAAGTCGAAACTAACAGCAGGACATAACACGCGTTCACTCTTCTAGGGAAGTGAAACTTAGAACATTGTTATGATAGGATCCTTCTGTCGTAATTATCATCATCGCCAGTCTGACAACACCCATTACATGAGAAAAGCCTCTGCAATATCCCCCGATTAACTCCTACGCAAGCTGCCTCCAACTAATATCCCTGCGAACATCCTGATTTCACCCGTCAACCAAACGTTCTGCATTCCTCGGCTACGTGGGGCTTGGCTATTCTGGTGTGAAATGCTTGGGAAAAGAATTTCGGACCAAAAAGTTTCGCTTACAGGCCAGTCACTATAGTTCCTCGGTCAGACACGTTAAATTCGCATAGTGCTGTAGAACATATACGGGCCCTTTTTTTCTCGTGATTACTGCTATGATGATGATATTGCTTCGAATGTCCAATGTGAGACTCAAGACGGCGAGGAACCACCTTTTTAGGCTATGAGGTTGTGCGAAACTGGGACTTTGGCCTGAGAGGAGTGCAGCGGTGTTCACAGAGCTTCTGTCAAGTGCACGGCCTTGAAGAAAGCTTAGTGCCGTGCCGAAGGACGCTTGCACATTTATCAGGGATTCCTGGCGGTAGTTTTCGAACCAACCACCTGTCGCAGCTGAAACGGGCTTCCCAATTTCTAGGCAGAGGCTGCAGGTCCTAAGTGTATGTACCGCATTTTTATAGTGTAGCTTTTATGCGGCCGTTCGGCGATTTAGCCGCGCCGCGGTTGGCGCCGAACCACGAACCACGAGAGAGTCACGTGCGAAAGAGAATTTCTCAAAGAGAGACTTTCTTTGGCTCGTGAGAACAACAGTGCTTCGTAACTGCGCATACATGCATACAAGCATCTCTCAAATTGTTTGCCTCAGTAAATCGCAAAAACGCCTAAGCAGCTACTCTCGAATTTCGCATTATGGATTGTCGTAACTTTTCGCAACTCTTCTTCCTCTCCTAGTTAATTCATTCTTGTAGTCTGTATCTCGGGTCGCTGCCTATCGTAAGTAGATGTATTTCTTTTACCACTCTAGTGCATTGCTGTCGGCCATTAAATCACTGTTTCCATCCGAGACTGTTGAACATTACTTTCGCTTTCTGCATATTAACTCTTAGACCTATTGTTTTTTTGTCTGTGTAGGTCATTGATCACCTTTTTGTTCGTGCTTCGGTGTTATCTTTCATATCGATTGGGATAATATCAGCGTTCTTTTATGACATTGCCACGCTTGAAGTCATAAGGCATTGTGTTTAAAGGTTGGCCAGCTTTTTCAGCACAATATTTCCAGCGTTCTTCAATAGAAATGTGGTATGATCCTGTCCAGCTGTTGTCACACCTTGTTTTACATCTGAGGTTTCCTGTGCTTCTTTGCTTATTAATTTGGGAATGGTTGATTGCTATATACCACTGCTACTCTTATTAGCTTTGATTGCATAGACTATTGGCCCCGCCGCGATGGTACAATGGTTAGGGCGCTCGGTTGCTGTTCACACGGATGCGGCATCGAATCTCGGCCTCGACGGCCGCTTTTCGATGGAGGCGAAAAGCAAGGCGCCCGTGTGCTGTGCGATGTCAGTGCGCGTTAAAAAATCCCCGGTGGTCGATATGGTCAGTATATCCGGCGCCCTTCACTGCGCTTTTTCTCATAGCCGGAGTCGCTTTGGAACGTTAAACCCTAAAAACTAAACTAACCTCGGCTTCTGTAGAGGTCAGAGTAGAATTGTTTTTAATAACTTTGTTTATTGCCTCAGGGCATAATGGAATAGGTAAAAAAAAACAACAACAACTAAAGGGGTATTAAATGAAAGAAAAAAGGTTGGCTGTTCTAATAAAGTTTAATAGAGAGCGATGATAAGGCCCTTGCCTCCAAGGAATGTGTGAAGTTGGGTTGAAGATGGGTGGCTGGGTCAGGGTATAATTCCTCGACTGCATTGCGTATCCTATCCAGATTCGTCCATTGCTTCAGACATTGCTCGCCTGATCCCTTAAAACATAAATCCGATTTCGTCTATAAAACTTTCCACTTATAAGCTTTCAGGCTACCGCCATTCTTCAGAGCATGCTCAATTTTCTCCGTATTATATTTTCCCATGTCAGTCACCTACGGCTCAATAACATAGATAATTTTGTTATTACTGATCAACCTCTATCGCACTATGTCCTAAGCCCGCCTTGTTTATGCATCTTGCCGTTTCGGGAACCGAGACTGCTTAGTAACAATTTGTTTACCTTGTGGTGGGAAGTGGTATACATAAATATGATTTTACGCACCCTGATTGACCTACCACGCTGATTGACCAACCCCACCACCCCCTCGAACACCAAGCAGTAGCGTCATGGGCTGCTGATTGGTGAGAAACCCCTAGGTGGAAAAGAGCCTCCATGCGGCTTCCTCGATGGAATTTAGAAGCCGTTCAAAACACAAGTAATTTCCTCTACGTGGGCTTTGCTTTGCGAGTGATTTTTCTTTCTTATTTACCCCGTTAATACAACATTGAAGAAAGAGGTTATTGGTCATTGCGAGATCCCTATTTACAAAACACACTCCTGAATGGGAAGAAAAACGATAGCCGGTTCTGAAAAAAAAATAATAATCAGCCAGTCAGTTCAGTCGTTCAGTCGTGTCCGACTCTTCGTGACCCTATGGACCATGTCACGCCACGCTTTTCGGTCTCTCACTATCTTCCTTACATCACATAACTTCATCTGCAGTGCCTCGAGGATGCCATCTAACCATCGCGTTCGCTGCCTACCCCTTCCCCGCCAACCCTCAACCTTTCCCAACATCAAATCTTTCTCCAGCGACTCCTCTCTTCTCATCAGATGACCAAAGTAGCTGAGCTTTAACTTTAGAATTTGACCTTCCAATGAACAGTCAGGGTTTATGGTCGACAATATCGACTGATTTGATCTCCTGGCAGTCCAAGGAACTCTCAAGAGTCTTCGCCAGCACCACAATTCAAACGCGTCAATTCTTCGGCGGTCAGCCTTTTTCACAGACCAACTCTCGCATCCATTCATCACAACTGGAAAGACCATACCACGAGTTATACGGACCTTGGTTGGCAG
>JAJIZL010082488.1:1705-12368 GCA_023969395.1 Amblyomma maculatum | reverse complement strand
CTTTGTGTTTATCTTTCCCCTAAACAGATTACATTACTAATTTGTGTAATTACCAAAGTAAAAATTAAAAAAAAAAGACGAGTACCCTCATCTCCACGTCCACCGCTATGGTTGAGGGTGGCGCTGGTGAACACTCTCAAGGTTCATATAGAGACAACATTAATACCCAAGAAAAGAGCAGGTAGAACAGCAACCGATGTAGCGCAGTTGGAAGAGCATCGGACGCGATATTCGGAGGTCGTGGGTTCGGTCCCCACCATCGGCACGTTGTTTTTCCTTCTACTTTGCATTTATCTTTCCCCTAAACAGATTACATTACTAATTTGTGTGATTACCAAAGTAAAAATTAAAAAAAACACACAAAGTACAATCCCCAGTGCTTTCCTTGGCCTCGCCGACTGCTGGCTTCTTTTCTTCACTATCGATCAATGACATTTGTACACCGCTTCATGAAAAGCTACAATAACTACGAAGTCAAGAGAGCAGTGCAAAACTGGAGATTTAAACGGCCTTCGAGAAGTAGAAGTGTGCACTCTTGGATATGGCTCAGCATACACGGCTAAGGAATAAAAATAAACCTGAAAGATTATGCAATCCTACATATATGATCATATGAAGATGCACCTCGACTCAACCTTCTGCCTCTGCTCCAGAGTGAAGGAAACAGCTGTTCCTCTACTCAAGGCTTGGTTAGAATTCATGACGGCCTCCGAGCGTTCCTTCCAACAAAGTGTTCTTGAGAAATACCATGCGGAAAGAATGCATGGAGACCTTGACTGAAACCTTTAGTCCCAGCGATCCTCGAGGCATTTTTTTTTAGAAATGAAGCTTTACTTTAATCGCTCCTCGAGTGCAGGAGAAAACTCAAGTTTTCTCACGAATTTCAAAGTTGCAATGACGTTAATATAGGGCCACTTCGACCTCCACTTGCAAACATGAGGCATTGTAGCGTTCACACGCTGTGCGGACTTCATTCTACTGCATACAAAGCCTTTCATTAAAGCGGATACAATAAGATTCACAGACCCACTCTTTGAAGCATTGGCTCTGTAGGAACCTCAATCTGACTCGAAAATACTGAAACATTGTTTCAAGCACGACCAAGACAAGTCTCCCGAAGTCCATGCAGCTAACGATGAGTATGGATAGCTGTTGTCAGGTGCAGCTTTTAATGCTGTAGTTGATCACCGCATTATACTGCTGTGGTATAGGCATATTTCAAGTTGTCACCGGATGCCTCAGCAACATTTAAGAGCGTGCCGAGTGCCAAATTGCAGCAAGAATTTGACGGCTAACAGCAAACAAAGCATGTGCAGGGGTTTCTATGAACCACTGTGAACAGTGGTGCAATTGTAGGGAATGGCATATTGTAAATAGGAAGAGGGAGGTACCGGAGGTGCAGTTGTGCCATGGAACACCTGTGCTGCACACATCGATGGCTTGCTGATTGCCTCGGTGCATAATGTTTTAGACGCACGGTGCTGTGGGGAGGGGGGGTCAATTCTGTCTTCAGAGTGGCTCAGGGATATTCGCAGTCAAGTACATTTACAATTACAGATCCTAGCTTGCTTGGAAACAAGCGGCATTTGATTCTGGAAAGCCAAATTTCTTGGCTGGGGTGCATGCGCTGCGATATGCTTCTTTGCACTTTACATGTGCTCAACGCTCACCGCCGAGCACTTCGAGTGCAAACACGCAACTAGGTCACTAGATTTCACAGCAATTCTAGCACTTCTCAATGCCTAAATCCTGTTCTACACAAGCTTTATGTCAATGACAGAAAATGTTGCCAGACGTGAATTGTTTTCAGCCATTTTTCACAGCTGCCTTGTTCATGCAGTTTGCAAAACATATTTTTGTTCTGTTGTGGCCAAAGAAAGACAAAAACGCAGGCAGCCAGGAACGTGAGTTTTATTCACGAATGCCTTTGCTTATATAGCCCTTGTCTTGCGCATGCGCCTAAACTGACATCTGATATTGCGTAAAACAAGGGCTATATAGGCCGAGGCGTTGGTGAATAAAACTCACTTCCATTCCCAGCTGCCTGCATTCGTGTCTTTCATCGGCCACAACAGAGCAGTTTTACTAGGCTGGGACTTTTTTTATGCAATAAAGCAACTCAGGCTATGAGTAGTGAAGTGCTCCAGAAATTCCAATCACCTGGGGTTCTTTAATGTGCACTGATGTTGCATAGCAAACGGGTGCCTTACTTTTCGTCGCCATCAAAAAGTGGCTGCCGCAACCTATTAGGCTGCGACTCTTGAGGCAGCTTGTTGATGTTGTTCAGAAGGACTTCACATTCGAAAATGACCAGGTTACACGTAGTGGCATGTACTTTCCAGGCCAAATTTTGGCCTTTGTCTTGTCCCTGTAAGCCATGTGTGCTGCCTAGAGTGGAGGGATATTTCTAGAGGATACGAAGTCATAAGAAATGCTGAAAAGCATTCAAGGATCTCAACTGAACCTTGAGTAGAGAAGACTGTTTTCTTCACTTTATAGAGCTGAGGTAGTGTCAAGTCGAGACATGTTTGTGAATTCGACCCCAAGGGCAAAATTTGAATTAAAAACTATTCCACAGGCATAACAGACTCATGCCCTAATGTCAAGTCCTCTGAACGTTCAGAAGCAACCTCTATATTCACAGGCTAACAGAACATGTTTCCCAGGATGCATGAAAAGGCAGCTGTGAAAAACAGCTGAAAACACCTCACTGCCGCTGTGATACAGTTCATGTGGAACATGACATATGCATTGAGAAATGTGAAATTTAGTGACCAAATTTGTTTATTAAGGTTTGGTTTGAAGTTGCTGCTACACTTGCTCTTTGACCTTGCAGGGCTCAGGGGCAAGGGGAGAAAACATGCATGCTGCTTTGCAACGTATGCACCCAAACAAACAAATTGAACTCCCTGACTGGTTTACAAACAAAGCTGGGAGCCACAATGGTCACTGTGCTTGAAGAGCCATGCCTTCTGCCTACCGTGAATGTGTCTCCACAAAACGAGTGAGCCAGCCACTTAGACAGCACCGCGAGTCTGAAGACGTCTGTACTACCCTGATATGACAACTAAGCCATTGATGCCTCTAGCACAAATGTTCATTGTTCCAAAGGCTCAACTGCGCTGCTAGTGGGCCCCCAGCTTCCTTTATACGTATGTGCTAAGACCAAAAATGGGAAGACTGCCCAATAGGGGGTGATGAAGAGGCCATGTTTGATGTTTCAATGTCCGAAAGGGGGGGGGGGCGGGGGGCTGCCACTTTCAGGCAGTGTCTGATGAGTCCTAAACTAAACATCCTGGGCATACACACATGCAGCAGCAAGTGTGCAATACATGTCTAAAGGTGTACGCCGAGATATCTACAGGCCGTCACCGAGTGTTCTCGCTATGTCTCCATAGCTAAAGCAAAACTGATCTGCGTGCCCACCACCGCAGTTTTCTCTCAGCACCATCGGAGTGCTGTAAGTCTTCAATGCAAAACCATTACTAGCCCTTTTACACGTAATGTCGTCTGCGACCGTTGTTGGCTGTGATGGTTCTGAAAGAAGAGCAATAACGCCATTGTTGTGCATAGAGCAGCTTGGTAAGATGAGGCATGCGGCTGAGCTCAATACAGGAGGATCAGATGGCGTGACATTTCGAAAAACCCTTTAACGTGAAGTGCACCGAGCAGCTGCCCTTAGTTCAGATCGAAAGCGAAGCCAGCAAAGCATCTATATCTACTGTGGCTGCATTAGCTGTGCACCGCTGCCTACAAGAAACGCAGTACATCAACTGTGTGTGCAGCCAGCCACACCTACTCTCGCTCAGCTAAAGTCTGCTTTGATTGATTTCCTGCTTAGCCAATGATGCCAATGGTGCTAGTGGGGCCTTTGATGGAGATGCTGGCAATTAAGACGTGGCTGCTGATTCCGCAGTGCCGGTTTTGCAAAAGCCATTCTTTGCAGGCAGAAGCCCCTTATCGAAACATTTAGGGCAGTGATCGTGCAATCAGAAAGTTCGGTCAAAAATCTGGTTTTCTGGAAAATCAAAGAGTTGGAAGGTATGTACGCAACATGCCTTTCCCCACAAGTGTGTCCCTGTCTCTGGAAGTCACCATGCAGAGCAAACTTGCTCTTAGTCCTCAAATGTGTATCATAGCTCTGCATTAAGTAGGTTCTGAAACATTGCTCCCATATAGTGACAATTTGAAATGTGCAGCACCACAGAAGTATGTGATGATCAATTACAGCATTGCAGTCTGTGATAGGCCATGGTTATGCATACTTGGTGTCAAAAGCTGGGATGTCAGGATTGTAGCCAAAGCTGTATCCACGAAACAATATGCTAGAAGTTCTGGGTTGAACAGGGTTGACCTGGGCCGTCACTCAGCCAATGCTTCACAAAACAGATCTGTGCATACTCACTGCATCCACTTTTGTGAAAAGCTGGATAAACTCGCAGAACAAAGCACAAATAGCGAGCAAATGATATAATGTCCCGTGTTTACAAGTTGAGTGGCAGTCGATGAGCCCTCAAGGTCACCTAACTGCCAATAAATGAAAAGCAGGCATTGAGGGCTGCATGGAGTTGAAGTTCAAGTGAAAGTATTTTTTGTGAAGTGCCAATTTCCTGTCACGATACTCAATCTCACAAGCTGTACGCTGCCCTGCGAATGGCACAAGAGCCCTGGCCCAATCAGGATCATACAGATTATAATAGATAATTGTGCTCCTACGTGCCTCTTGCTCCTTGAACTGACCAGGGTGAAAATGGGGGCACAATTATCTACAAAGGCTCTTTGCAAAACTCAAGAGTATCAACTATCCTGCATAGCGCAATTCCTGTGGGAAAATATTTTTGCAGGTCCTGGGTGCACAGTCACGTCACACATGGATGACGTAGCCTATACGACACATATATGTATCTGCTAGATTTTTTTTAACAGATGCGCACTGCTCAGTCAAGACGAGATGCGCGGGAATGTAGTGAGCACTGATTCTGTGCGTTTGCAATTTTTTGCTTTCGTTCTGTTTCTTTCGATAGTTTAGTGTACAGCTTGTATGGGTATGCAAAGTGACGCGGGGACTCTGGAGTTGAGTCGGCTTTTTCGCATCATGTCACCGGGATGGTGCGTTTGCTCTCCGCAGTGTAATGAATATGTGCAAGAGTACTTGCCGTATGTGGGGCTGGATATATTCAGTACCAGAGCTTGAGTTATTTGCGTTATACACATGCAGTTTTGTAGTGGCGCAAAAAATTATTCTGTCAAGACAGAGTATCTTCTGAACGGTGCATAAACATTGATGTTTGGATTAAGCCATGAAATAGTATACAAGATGTTTCACATAAGGTTTGGTTTGGGGTTTAATGCCCCAAAGTGATTCAGGCTTGTATCACATAGCGGGCTTAACTTAAGGTACAAAACCTGCCCCAGTGCACGGGCACAGAAGCAGCCAAATCTTCAGTGCTCCCTCCACTGCCACTCAGGCTATCGCAGCGCACACCTCACTGCTACGGGAAAAAAGGAGCAAGCGTGCATACTGCTCTGTGCTTTGCCAAGGGCAGCTCCAGGCGGTCACTCGTTTGAAACAGCACCACCTGCGCTGGCCAAGCCCCCCCCCCCGCCCCCATTTTTTTCTCCTCTCCGCACTACTAAGTAAAAAAAAAGGAAGAAGCATACATGCTGCTGTGCGCTTAGCTCGGAAAACAGCTAGACCCCCCTCCCACTACCTCCACTCCCCCTTCCCACCCACCCACAATTTATTGAGCGCCCCGGGCAGCTTGAAGCAGTCACTCGTTTTAAAGCACTTTGACAGCCAACCTCCCAGTACCCTTTCGTCCTTCCCGCATAGACGAGAAAGACCTTGCAGCCCTTTTCTCACTCCCTCCCAGTAGAATGAAAAAGGAAAAAAAAAACGCCACGCAGGATATGCAGGAATAATACAGACACGTCACTTTTGTGTCAACAAGGTATGAGTTGCTTTGGCCTGAGCAGAAGATAGGGAGGACTAAAGATTTGACTGCTTATGTGCACAGTGTGTTAGAGCACAGGGCTCAATCGGCCACCTTTGTACCTTAAGTTAAACGCGTTACATGAAACAACTATAGTGCTAAAAAATTGTTAGTTCAATAACTAAGCCACATCTTGTATAAATTCACAGCTTAATTTCAAACATCAACATTTATGTGCCCTTAGAAGATGCTCTCAGTCTTGACAGCTACTTCTTTTCACCACTACAAAACTGCAAGTGTGTGGTGTGCATGTGTGCAAATAACTCATGCGCTATAAATATGTTCGCAGCCCCACATAGGGTCAGTACCCTTGCACATTTTCATTACAATGAGGAAAACAAACGTACGATCCCACTGCGAAGAAGCAGACTTATGACTCAGTTCTTGTGTCGCTCGAATATCAGCAACCCTGCCAAACCACCAGAAGAAAAAGAACGAAAGCTAAGCAAAAATTGCGAACACACAGAATCAGTGCTCACTCCATATTCCCCCGCATCGTGCCTTTTGACTGAACAGCGCTTTTCTCTCAAGAAAAAAAAAAGAATACAAACTCCACGAGTAATGTGTAGGTGACATATAGTAGGCTATGTCAGTGAAGTATTATGTGATTGTGCACTGAGGACCTGCAAAAATATTCTCCCAATCCCCGTTGCAGCAGAAGTTGGGTGCCATGCTGAATATTTCTGTATTAAGTCTCATGTTATGCACAAATCTTGGGAGGAGCATGCCTTCTCTATTGAAAACCAGAAGGGAAGGGAGGGGGGTTATGAATGGTACCTGTAAGGTTAAGGTGCTCTTAAGAGCTTAATCCCTTTAATAGAGAGAGCAAACCAAGGCAGAGTGGAGCAGGTAATGGATGTGGTCATTGTCACAAGAGATGTCTCTTGGCAGCACCCTATTTCTGCCCCCAAAACAGGTTTTACCGCCACAGTGAAGGGGTTTTCGCTGAGGAGAGAAGCACTGCAGAAGTATTCTGCCAGAACAACCCCATACCGCCATTTACATTTGCTGAAACTTGTGAGTTCTCCCTCCTCACTCACAAATCATGAGGATGTGCTTTGGTCTACTCTCCATGGAAGGGGTATGGTATCGGTTACCTTTAAGCCTCAAAACAATGCTTTTCACAAACACGCACATATTTCAAGGTGGAAGCAAGGCCACCTGTTTCTTGCCACATTTGTTATCATCAGCAGCTGCATTTCAATGAGGACAGAAGCCAGCAACACTTTCCTCAGTAGTTTGTAGTACCTCCGCCGCCAACACAGCTAGCCGAGAAGTAATAACTGCTTGACGTGATTCCACATGCACAAATTACATCAGCTTAACACTTAAAAGTACAGATAACACTGAATTTTCCCATCCAATTAAACGCTCAACCACTTCCTTCTCAGTTGCTGCAGTGCTACTGGCATCCCGGTAGGTGGCATTCCAGCCATGGCGGTATGGTGAAAATCTGCAACCAGTATGCACTCAAGAACTCTGATCACATGTGGCCGGCCTGCCACTACTCAGAATACTGTCAATCATATTCAAATGAAAGATGGTAGTACTTATGTGAAAGCAGTGCAATGTCAAGACTACTGAAACCTATATCGACTGCATTGCCCCTACTGTACTCTGCTAATTTAACTTGCAGTCAGAGGAATATAACTAGCCCAACAACTGCAGCAACCACAGTGAAGGTGCATGAGCTTCACTTCAAGGTGTACTATCCTCACATCTTATAAAATCAGCTGGTAATGAGATTTGTTTCAAAACTTCTGGCTTTTCCTACCTTAAAAAGAAACTTGCATTTTCTGTAAAATAGCATTTTAGTGAATAGAATGCAGAAATGTATAACACAAGCTAGCTTCAGCTTGTCCTCAATGTCCTTTTATTACCCTAAAGCTGAACATGAGCTATGAGAGAAATCATGAAAGAGGGCTTCTGGGCTAATTTCCAGAGCCCTCCCTCTTCCACAGAAAGTTCTTTAAACTGTGCACTGGCACTGCCCAACATGTAGGCAAATTTGCATTTTGCCTGTATCGACAGGCCCCAGGCACCATTCCATTCCATATTCTCAGGCTCAGCAGCCAAATGCCATAGCCAGTAAGCAATGGCAGCAATCAAAGAAAACACTGAAGAAACCTGAACCTCAAAATAAACATAAGGAGCCAGAAATGCAATAGTAGGTTAGGCAGATAAGAAACTACACATGCTGAAAAATGTCTTCAGCACTTACATCAATGTCCTACTTGCCCATCATAGCACTGTGTGATTCTGGCAAAGGGTATTGTAGAGCTTGAAGAAGCCATTGCTTTGAAGCCACATGGAGCTTGCTGTAAGGTAAAAAGTACCATGAACCAACAAATCAAAGCGTAATATAGTGCAAGACCTACATGCAGAGGCTTTGTGAGCAAGAAATAAAGGCATAGAATAGGAACACCACAATACTTTTTTTTTCTTGAAATGGTGCGTGGCATGCTGGTGTAAGTCACTGTATGAATTCGCCTCTGCCTGCTAAGTAATCCTAGATTAATATTTTTTTGGATTCAAACTTTCACTTTAGGATTGAATTCGTTGAAGGGCGACTGCCTATAAAGCCAGAGAAGAAACAATGTTGACATCACCCGAGACATACCAACACTGAAATAAATCCTTTCACTCCATCTCGTCGCCAGCCTGGCAAAAGAACAGGTCAGGCATCACAGTGCCCCTAGTTACAAATAAAGCATTTACTTGATTTTAACTGAAAGTACATTTTAACATCAACCTATCCATAATCCACTAATGCCCACTAGGCCCAAGATCAGACAAGCTCTCCCTTTATGCTTTATATCGAGCGAGCCTCTTAATTTGTAGTGCAGGGCCTTAATACATGCCTGTAACTACAATACTACTTTTCTAAGAGATGTGGAACTTCATTACAATTCATTTTATGACCTAAGTAGCAGAAATTGTATTTTATCTTGAAACAAGCAGCCCGAAAAAACAAGGCTGTGAAAGGAGACAAGACAGGCGCTAACTTGCAACATATAAAGGAGTCAAGCAACAATGCAAACCACTCAATCACTTATAAGCAGAAAGCAAAACATGAGTCACTAAAATTAAAGAGCACTTCCCTAATCTAGATATCCCAACTCACTGCATGTTAACACGATGGACGGCTCACTAGCACATTCATTACCTAGTCGTGAAATGCCTTCAGCTTCAATGATTTTCCAGCTGATTTGAAATGGATGACAGCCAGAATGTGCGCAGCTGAAAGAAACTGAAAGCAACCAGTGCATTCTTTACAATGCACAGCCAAGTTGGTACCTCTACCTATATCTACATAAATGGAACCGCTCGGATATTTTAGTGATTGATGTTTTGCTGTCTTCTTATCAGTGACTGAGCAGTTTGCGGCGTTGCTTGGCTTTATATATTTCATGTTTGCATCAATAAAATTTAGTTGCGAGTTACTGCCTGCTTGCCTCCTTTCACATCCTTGTTTTTTCGTGCTGCTACTTTCAAGATGACGCCTTACCAACTCATGCAAATTGCCATCCTTCTCAAAGTATGTTAGTCAAAGAAATTTACTTCATTTGGTACTGACCAACACACATGACCAGGTTTGATGCAACTTAAAGGCGATCAAAGAGAGTATCATCATAAAGCATGAAAGTTGGCTCAGAAATGCACCTCTCCATGCCAGTGTAGCTTGCACAGACATGAATTTCTGTGGTAAACAAAACACTGGGCTGCTGCAAGGGTGGTACAGCAGAAGCAGAGGGTGCTCCGACAGTAAGAGGAAATATGGCATTGAATCTTGCTATACACGGAGACATGTTGTGGGCTAAGCAGCCAAGGTACGAAAGGAAAGGAGACAAGTTTTAGTCTCTTTGCCGAGGAGAGTGGTTGCTCACTATTTGGGCTAGGCATGTGCAGGCTTGAAGTGAAGGGAGAAAGTTGGAGAGTTAATGCAAGGTCACTAGCGCTGAAGTAACCCACTCAACATGGCAAGGGAAGAGAGGTATGTTGCCTTCACTTTCTTGCCTAGCTTCAGCTGCATAGCCAGACATTTAACCCTGAGTATAGTGATGTGCTACCGTGTAGAATTGAACACTGAAAGTAGCACAGGAGTACAGCATCATTATTCTATCCATGATAAACAGGTAATACAGGTAAAGAGCATGCTGCGCTCTAAGGTTGCTGACGGCGCATTTACTTATCTTACATTAAAAAAAAGTTAGTGACCCATAAATACGATACTTCTGCTATTATGAGAACTCCACAGCTATGTAAATTCAATGAAGAAAGTGAACCTATGGATAGCTTGCACTGACGACTCACTAGGCACCCACTGGTGAACCAAAAGTAGAGCAAAAATCTGTCTAATTTGCATTCACCATCTTCATCATGCAGGTATTGCAGACACTAAGCACAGTTCACCATCATAGCACTTATGATATCATCCAAGCCATCTATAAAAGCTACCCAGATTATCACATGAACATTTCAGTAGAGATATGACTTTCCAAGGGTCATATTATGACACTGACCAAATTCTCATGAAAAAAAAATTATGACCAAATCAGCACCTTTCTCGGAGTTCAGTGCATGGGCATGAGATATGCTTTTACACTTCTTTTCGTCAAATGCTACTGTTTCAGGAAAAGGGGTCATCAAACTAAGTAACCTGAGTAGAG